>MCJB01000655.1:7894-18017 GCA_002018475.1 Nicotiana obtusifolia | reverse complement strand
TGTGCCATGATTAATCTGTATCCTGAAAAAACAGAGAATTCTACAAAGAGCAAGTGTAAAATTATGTTTTTAAGAAAAAACGTATCAAAAGTTCACTAATATCCTTGGCCCCACGGTGGGCGCCAAACTGTTTACCCTTAAAATCGGATAACAATTGAATTTGTACGTGGTACTAAGGATCCGTGAATCAATTTGGTACAATATAAAAATATGACGTAGAAGATTAAAATATAATAAGCAAAAGAGAACAGTCAAACCACAAGTATCCAACAGCTGATAATGAATTATGAGAAAGAGGGAAGTATTTTGATGAACAATGGAGCTAGTTGTGAATAACAGTTGAATTATATTGTTTTTCTCTTTGAGATATGTGTGTCCCTTTACAATGGGGGGTCAATGCCCTTTTTATAGGCAAATGAAAGAGTCCTAAATAAAGTAAAAGACTGATTACAAGGCAAATCCCATTAATTACGGGATTGAATATCCCAAGATGACGGCATAACGGCTATAACAGTTGAGGGAATTGCTCCTGGCGAGATATCCGGGATTGGCGAGATATACGGTCCGAAGCCGATTCTTTGTTACGAAGTATCCCATGGCCGATCATATCGATTGTCCTATTTCGGCTGTCCCGGCCTATACGCCCGACTTGTTGATATCGAACCGGGGTGGCCCGGTTTCAAATTGCAACCGGTCCCAACCTTAATCGATTGCGTCCGACCCAATACAAAATTAAATAATGATAAAAATAATAATAATATGATTTGGGCAAAAATAAATGAATCGAAAAGGAGGAAAAGGATAAAAAAGAAGAAGAAACGAGAAAAAAAGAAAAGGAGAAAAGAAGGAAAAAAGAAACGAAGAAAACAAATAAAAAAGAAAAGGAAAAAAGAAGAAATTACCTACCAAAGCTATCATAGGTATAAAATGTAATTAGTTTAATAATTAAAAAATAAATGAATAGACAAGAGTAAATACTTTTATTTTTATGGGTAAATGTATCGTGCACCCCATTAAATCCTCTTTTTAGTTCTTCCTCAAAAGAATTACTCCCTATACTCAGTCACCAGACTGAGTCCCACCGACGTCGTTCTGTCAGTATTAATCTTTGTCCAAACCACGCTAGCAAAACAATCGACTTAAAAACCAATAGCTCTGCAGAAACTGGTCACCTCTCAAAATTAGAGAAGGCTCAATCCATCGGGTGCGAATACGATGCAGACTGAAGCCAGAGTAGGAGTGGTTGTGGATGGAGGAGGAAGCGGCGGCGGTGGAGGATGTGGCCGCGGAGCAGTGGTTGTGGACGGCGGAGCATCTCGTAAATTGATCACGCAGCAGCGCCGTCAGCAGTCTCAGATCGGAACTGTTCCTCAGCTTCTCGCCGGTGGAGTTGCCGGTGCCATCAGCAAGACTTGCACTGCGCCCCTTGCTCGCCTTACTATCCTCTTTCAGGTTCAAATTTTTACTTTATGTTTTCCTAATATTTTCAACTGATTATTATAGTTCTAAGTGAAACTTAATTCGTGTTTATAGGTGCAAGGAATGCACGCGGATGCTGGTAGCTTACAAAAGGCGAGTATATGGCAAGAGGCTTCACGTATTGTACGTGAAGAAGGGTATCGGGCATTTTGGAAGGGGAATTTGGTCACAATTGCTCACCGCCTTCCATATTCCTCTATCAGCTTTTATGCATTTGAACGCTACAAGAATGTTGGTACAAACGTTCTGTGAAATTCTAATTTTATTTAAGTGCCAATAATTTCTGGAACTTGTCTGTCTTAATTTTTTCATATTATTAAATGCAAATACAGGTGTTGCAGTTGATTTTGGGAGTTGAAAGCCAAGGAGAGAATATAACTGCAGACCTTTGTATACGACTTGTAGGTGGTGGTTTGTCTGGGATAACTGCTGCTTCTGTTACATATCCGTTGGATCTTGTTAGGACACGTCTTGCAGCTCAGGTGAGTGGAATTCAGCTGGCATTTTGATTTGGTTTGGAAACATCTTTATTTGCTAATTAATGTATCATTTCCAAAATGCCGTGGGGACAAAGTTCAAAGGGGAAAAAAAGGGATCAAAAGACCTACTTTTAATCGGTGTATTAGGAAAAAGTTTTTGTTCAGTAACTAAAACAGTTATGATCTTGATAACATGAACCAAGTTGTTCGGTGTTGAAATCAATAAAAACCTCAGGCTAAGTTGTGTTATTATTATTATTTCAATCTCCATATAGTTTCCTTTTTTATTATGTCCTGATTTGCCTTCATCAAGGTGATTTGTCCAATTACTCATAGGAGTACTCAATATCGGAGAAATCACATGTTGCATCCTTACCACTGAACAAAGCTCCCGGGGACAAATTACATTAATTAGATGGATTTGAATATTTGTTCAGTCTGATGATTTCAGCCACATCTTCCATAAAGACCAGAATTATTAATCGTTTCCTAGATGGCTCGGGGGAGGGGAGGGGCTGGAGGTGTCGTGAATGGATGTGGGTAGGTGGTCATTGAAGGTTAATAATCAGTATTATCAAAGGAGAAAAGCGCTAAGGTCTCTTGGGGTTTTAAGCACAAAGCGCAAATAAGCGCAGGTATTAATGAAGAAAGGCGCAAATGGAGAAAAAATAGAAAAATATATATAATTCAAGAATAATAATTATACACAAATACAATTATTTGAACAAAAATTCACAATAAAGTGGAATATTTTTTGTTTAGTTTTGCTCTGTTTAGGATAACACCCATTAGCAATGATATATACGCTTTAGAGCCTTGGTGACTTCACTAAAGCGCCTACGAAGCGGGGCGAAGCGCTCAGTCTGTTTTCCAACTAGTTTCGGGGCTTACCGCACTTAGGCGAGTCTATTTAATTGCAATTTGTATATACAGATACTAGCTTCAGGATGGTCTCTTCTTTAATTGTTGACTAGTAAATGAACTGTACATAATCTGGAAAAATGCTAAAGCTGTTTGCTTTTACATTGACACACACACATGCACACATTACGGTGGGTAGGCTTAGTTATTTTATAAACGGGTTGCTCTATCTTGTAAATGATGTCTTGTATTTTATTCATTTGGTTGAAAGCTCGGAACTATACGCTTTCAGTAATCAGTGCTATTATTCTTACTTTTGGTGAGATTCAAATGTTCTAATTACTAGATTAAGAAACATTAGTCTAGAGTGGCTGCTTGATGCCAGAGTTGTTAGAAAGTCAAAGCTCACAGATTCATTTATACTCTTAGTTAAGATAGTTTTGGAATTTCAGAAATTGTTATGGTTTCTCTTACATATTTCTGTAACAATTTGCTCCTTTTCTGTGACATTAGATCCTTTTTTGGTAGGTTTACTCATTTTGAGTTTTGCAGAGAAATGTAATATATTACAGAGGCATTTGGCATGCATTACAAACCATCAGTAGGGACGAAGGGATAGCCGGCCTTTATAAAGGAATGGGTGCTACTTTATTGGTATCTCTCTTTGTCCTTGAGATTCTATTCCTGCTGGATTGTGCTTTTCCTGTTTTATGCTGAATGAATATCTCAATCTCATAAAGGGGGTTGGCCCGAATTTGGCAATCAGCTTTTCGGTTTATGACACTGTGAGATCTTACTGGCAGTCTCATAGGTAATATTCGATGAGACTGTACTGTCTATTCTCTTTTCATCATTTTTCTTTTCCTCTTGATAACTATCGGTGAAATGTGCTGTCATTCGCTGGTTAGTTCTCAAGTTTGTCCCTCTGCGCATTCATTTCAAGATAGCACTATATTAACACACCTCTTCATATCAGACCGGAAGACTCAACCGTCTTGGTCAGCCTTGCTTGTGGAAGTCTTTCAGGCGTTGCATCATCAACAGGTCAGTGATCTGATGTGCATGAAAGGTGGTAGAAATTTTGAGCTTCCAATTTTGGTTTGATGTCCTATACAGGAAATAGTGATGGAAAAAAGTATTGTCTTACATATATTTCTTGAATTTTGGCTAATTCCCCCCAGCTTGTTGAGTGTTGATCACCACTTTATTTAAGTGGGCTGTTGACTCTGAATTTTCTGATCTCAACATCTTGTTACTACATGGAGACATATCTACATTGCCAAAATTTTCAACTTCCTCATGCTTCCTATTCCATAAATGTGTTCGGGAGGAAAAAGAAAAACCTTGTTTATCCTCCTCTCGGCTATTTCTCCTGGCACCTTAGGTGCAGTTTTATCTTTATGATACTCCGCTTTGATAAATGTGTTATGTAGCTCTCGACATCAAAACGAACAGAATATCTAACTGTTATTCAATGATTGGAATACTCTTTACAACATAGATGAACAAATAGAAAAGCTGATGTTGTGTTTAGCAAGCTGTTTCTCCACCTCAAAGTCAGTGCGGCATTGACTGAGTTCTAGATATGCAGAATTAGGCCTTCAACTATTATGATATTAAACAAATCTATGGTATTTGAAAGTAGGTGTTAACGCATGTAGCTGTCTCATTGCTTTTGATGCAGAGAAGCAGGTTGAGGTGCTGGCTTCTCACTAAGTATCTAACAGGACTGACCCTTAGAGCCTGAGCCCAAGCACCTTTATCTGGCATATTGGAATTTAGTAAGGAAGCTCACCCCAACAAAAAAAATTGCTTGCTTGTCTTTCTTGCACTAACATTTTGTTTCTGACTAGAAATGTCAGTCATAATTTTCGTCTCATACTTTAATTGGATAACATGGATTTCCAAACATGCAGTTGGCTCCACTATGGTGGATATTTGCACGTGAGCCATATGTATTTGCAGTTATCAAAATGTGAGAGGCTTCCTCGTTGAGGTATGCTTCTCAATTAGGCTTGCAAATGTGATGTTGCAAAAATCGATTGTAGGGCCATCAAGAATTAGCTGTGTTTATACTGGTCTTTGTGCGTAAAATTTGGATAATTCCGTCTACTTCCTAGAAACTCTCAAAAATAAGATAGAGACAGCAGCAAAAGAATATGCATGCACTGGGGAACTAAAGGAAATGGCAATCTCACGTACTAAAATCTACTAATCAACAAAAAGAAAGGAGAAAACATATTAGAAGTCCACTAGAATAATGATTAATGGAAGAAGAAACATGCATGAAAAATGAAACTGACCACTTTCGTAAGAGATTCTCCCTCTTGGCTGCATCTATTCCTTCATCATTGCAGCCTGTTCCCTCTTCATTGCTTGTCTGAAGTCCCTGTTATGCATCTTTTGATATGGAATAGAAGGCTTTGGCATTGCAAAGCATTTTTTTGTTAATATCATCTTACAGATGATTGTATGCATCACCCAGAATTTATTTATGCTATTTCAGTTTTGCTGAAGAATAGAAACTTGTATATCTGTCTGATATAGATTTCAAATTGGGATATAAAAGAAGTTGGAGTAGGTCAATCGGCTTTATATATTCCATACAACTAGCACCACTGTTTTAAAAGCAAAATGCGATTGGCGAGAAGCAAGAACGAAGCACAACTTCACTGAAGAAAATGTAGAATTGACAGCTATCTTATTTTTTTCAACTCACTTTCTTCATACAAAATATAATGTACATACAGATCAAATGTGCATTAAACATGTAATGACCACCACTGTCTTTAATTATCTTCTGATAAATCCATTTATTTGATAAATTTCACTTGCCAATCCTGTGCAGTTCATAGTTTTGTAGTTGCGACTAAAAATGCCTACTAATAAATCATAAAGTTAAAGTGTCATATCACAAGATGAAGAAGTAGGAAAATAAGAGGACAGCTCTAGAAGAGATACCAGAATAGAAGAAAGGAATAGGAGAGAGCAAAGCAGGGAGGATGATGTAGGACAAGAAGAAAAGAAAGCAGACTAGGACAGAAGCCGAGCAATGACAGGATGAGGGAGAAAGAGAAGAAACTAAATCACAAAATAGTGATGATGAATTTTGAATCATCAAGAAAGAAGGTAGAGGAACTTTCCTGGAGCAAAGTGAAAGGCCATTTGGGACCTAGTTTTCTCTCCACCTTTCCTTCTAGTGTAGCAGCATACATAGGCCTACTTCCTCTCCATCTTTTTTTTCTTCAGGTAGAAATCTAGACTCCTTATATATTTCTGTATTTTGGTTCTTTCTTAAGTACAACGGAAATCCAGATAGAAGCTCACACCTCATGCCTTTATTACTTATGCGACTGTAACAAGAACTTCTTTGAAGTCACGTAGTTTGCTCTATGAGGCACCACACCTGCACTTCTCCATGCTTCCCCACTTGATGGATAATACTAACAGGCTCATGTTTTGGCTTGAATTTATGTAGATGTCCTGGTGGATGGGCAATCACTTTCATCGTTCTCATTTTGATGTTCTTTGTTGTCATAATTGGATCAGTTGCTTTCAAGTCATCACTTCAACCTGGTCAAAGTTTTTAGTTTTTTTGACAGAAGTAGGATATAAGTCATCTCTTTAACATTATCTAAAGCTGAGCATTGATAATCCCAAATGTGCTTCTGATGGGAAAAAGTTGATTACACGATGAAATGCTAATTATTTGCAGTTCTTTCATCTTTATATTTATGGATGCTTTTGCAGTAACATTTCCTTTGGATCTTGTGAGGCGTCGAATGCAATTGGAAGGAGCTGGTGGTCGGGCCTGTATTTACAAGACTGGTTTGGTTGGTGCATTCAGTCGTATTATCCAGACAGAGGGTCTGCGTGGTTTATATAGAGGAATTTTGCCCGAATATTACAAGGTTGTGCCTAGTATTGGTATTGTCTTTATGACATACGAGAAAATGAAACAGATTCTCTCAGATATTGACTGATGTGTTGGCTTGAGATATCGGAGATTAAACTTACAGGTATAAGGTGCCTCAAGATCATATACCAGAAGTTTGTAATTCTTTCTAATCTGTCGTTGTCGATGTAAACCCACACCATTCATGTATAGATGGTTAAAAGAAGGCACAATCGCAGTAGTTAAAGTACAATTCAATTTCATGTATTGATATTATTCTTCTTGGTGCCTTTGATAAGCCTATGAGTTGAAGCTTCTTATTGGAAAAGTGACTAAAAAACCAAAATAATTCCTGGAAAATCTAAAATCTGGGTCGATCATTTGGACCTCTTATTCATTTTAGTGCGAGTAGACTTGCTACCTTGTATTTATCCTCCCTTCCCCTATGCCAGAAAAGAAAGGATAACTTCCCTTTGGTCATTGTTCGAATTGGAAAAAGAATTTGAACTGTAACTACATCCGACTCTTCAAAGAAGGGAAAATAAGAGAAAAGAAAAAGTCTGTAAAACTTTAGATTGAAGACTCTACACTACTCACAAGACTGCAGAATATGTGTAAATTGGATATCATTGGCAGAATTCCAATACAAAACTATCTCTAATCTCTGGAATAAGCCCCCTTCTCAAAGTAGTTTAAACTTGATGGCTCGTGTTGTTATAGGATATATATTTGTCTAAGCTCAGCATCGTTTAAAAAGTACATATACTGACGAGCATTGAATGGAAAAGGAGCGGTGAGTAACTGGATAATATCTGCTCAGCAGTGTAGACTCGTTTCTACGGCAGTGCTCGTCTATTATTTTGCCAGAGAACTTCCGTCCATGTTTGAATGGCATCCAAAACCCCTATAATACTCCCTATCTTCTTCTCTTCCTTTTTCCCAATGCTATCTTCTTCTCTTCCCTTTTTTGAGCTTGTTTGGGACAGAGATCTTTACAATTACCAGACAATTGTAGTGTTAGTTGGTTGGTACATCAAGTAGGAACATTGTTCTGACTTCTGAACATTGGCTAAAGAACATAATCCAGTTCACTTTTTTGTTTTTGTTTTTTTGATAGCTTTGGTGTCCAGGGCACCTTGCGCACTCATTGACTAAATTCGCCGGTACCTACTATCTTTTACCAACATAGATACTGTGTTACTCTATCCACCCAAGGGTCAACATATGGGATAAACTCACCTAGTCTCTTTTTGTCTCCACTGAGATTTGAACGTGAGACCTGTTACGTGACGCCTTCCTGAAATTCCTTAGAAGGGTACGTAAGGCTAAGCAAACGATGTCCGTACATTTGCTATCCATCAACTGGGATCCCCTCCGTAAGCTACGCGAGATTGTCAGTGTCGTACGGGAAAACCAATATCAAGAGCAATTGAGAGAACAGAAAAGAGAATGAGAATGAAAGAAAGCTTGATGGCATTAATGAAAGCCATTACAGAAAGGCAACACGGTGTTGAGGGGGAGAGACGCCAGTACAAAGAATTGTTTGCTTGCTTGATCCCCCTAATAATACTTAAAAAAAAAAAAAGTTACAGGACTTAACCTGACTAAGCTAGAGAGGCATAATGAAAATACAGGAAGTAAAACTATTCTATATTTACAATAAAAAGAACTTAGATTCCGATAAGGTAGAAGCAGGTTCGTTGGCAACAACCTTGTCTTTAGCATTAGAGTCTGCGTGCGCGGCGCTGTTGTCATCTGCCTGCAGCTGGGCGCTGGCGAGGGCTATCTATGGGGCGACATAGGCACAAGCACTTGTCACTTGGCGCGGCCAAGACCACGGGGCCATCAATGGCTCTAGACATTGGGAGGTTTGTCAGGACGCCATGGGGCGCGTCCAAGGGGTCATGGGGCATGGCTGGAAAGTCGCCCATGACAGACCTCATTGTTCTCTACCAATTTCATCGACTACTAGGCTAACACCCTTAGGGTGCCACAATTGGATTCACTCTGCAGTAAACTACTCCAAAAATGATAATTGTAACAGGTACAGCTTAAAGTAGGATTTCATTCAAAACAACATTTGTCCGAGACATTGGATAATGATCCCGGAGCATTCAGATGTGAACTTTTTGGAATCCAAATGCACCAGCCCCCAATTACAAGAGAGATTTTCTAGTTAATATTCATTGCCAAATATGCTACTTCCTAATTCTAGGATATTTCAAGTTCTTCCTTATCAGTAACCCATAGGGACCCCAAAAAGTTAGTGGGAGCTAATCCAGCTTTGCATGATCGACTCACGTCCTCATGGGAGGATTCAATGACCTCCAGCTTGCCACACAGCAGAGGAAATGATCATCAACAAAACGAAGAGAGCTATCATGATTGCATCATACAGGAAAACTTCCTGTCAGCCGAATGTGATCCAATGTACGTCGCAAACCATACTTATTTACGGCTGCATTAGCAGCTCTAAATCCTGCACCATATGCTGGAGAAGCATCATGAGCTATCTGGTGCATGAAAAACTCACCCAACTTATTCTCCACATCTGACTTTCCACCTTTCTTGGAATATGACCATGTTGAAGAGGATGACGCAGTGGATGTGGACGGCATATTTCTGGATCTAGGCATTACTTCTGATTCAAGCCACATCTGAGAAAGCACTTGGCAGATTCCTTCCTCCACCTCAGGGCTGAGATTACGGAACCCTGTAAATTTCAGTGAAAATTATGGTCACTGTATATTCGCTCAAAACAGAAAACAGGTAGTATTAACCATCATGAAGTTTTGAAGATGAACATCTAGCAATCTTTCTTTACTTGATTGCCTGTATTTGTAGAATCCTTGCCTCACAGGGGCGCGGTCAAAAGACAGCAATCAAATTACCTTTTAGACGTAACCAGGCATGCATCAGTTCGTGAGCAAGAATAGCACCGGTAAGTAATCTGTGCATTGAAAGATAATGGTAAGTATTTCTGGCCTTAACATGCTTTAGAATCCAATAGTAATATTAATGGACAATTACAAGTACACCATCATCACTTTGTCACAACCAGTATATATAGAGAGCAGGCAAAGGACAATATGTCTGCTCCATCCACTAAAAATGTAGACGAATGATTCTTCTCATCTGCTTCAAACTTCATTTCACAAAGCACATCCAACGAAACTGTTTAGTTCATGTAGAAACTCCTAAATCCTCCTCTTAAGAGCCCTATATTTGTCTGGAGTATGCGTAGGCTGGAACCCCCCAAAAAGGAACTAATTTTGACACCCTACTGAGCAAAACTACCTTAATAGATGTTAAATTCAAATATCAAACTTAATGTTGTAGAAAGTTCTTTTCTTATAATCCCTTATCCTTTGTGCATTGCCTTCTCTTTCCCTTTTTTTTTTTAAGAGTT
>MCJB01000654.1:0-18024 GCA_002018475.1 Nicotiana obtusifolia | reverse complement strand
CTTTTAATTTTTTTTCCTTGATCCATGTGTGTAATTAGGGTATGAATACACAAGGTCAGTTCCTAAGTTTGACAGTTGACATGAGAAACACTGTCCTCCCTCGAACAAAAACATCAGTCGATACCTGGCAGTTTAGGAGAAATTAGAGGTTAAACGTATTCATGATGGGATCTCCATTCTCAAAAAATGTAAGCCCAACTTTTCAAAATCAGTGGAGATCAAGCGCATTTAAGTGCATTTAACATGTGGTGCCTTAGAAGACCAAAGACGAGACCACAACACTACACTCAGTCCTTCAACTCAAAAGCCTTTCTCCAACTCCTACTTAAAAATCACTTCCCAATAATCAAAACACAACCTGTGAACTGCACACATACACCATACCTAAAAGCAGGAGTAAAGAATACAACAAGAACTACTATGCCTCAATTCAAAGCAAGTTGGTGACCGAATATATGAATGAAGAAATTAATATCCAGCCAAGCTAAAGCACGGTAAGAGCCTTTCTATTTCTTTATATAAGGGCTGAACAGTAACCCTCTAAGTCACTTGATCCGGTAACAGGCAATCCCTCATGACAGTTAAAAACAAGAGTTTTCACCTTACACTAGTCAGTTAAATTAGTATGGTTCACTATGATCGAGGAGAATTGTCACTGCCTGGTAAAAGAAGTATTTTGGTAATAATTGTCAATGCTTTTTTATTATTCTGGTTTCATCATTTTATAGGCTATATATGCCAGGACAATTATATTAACTTGGCCCACATCATGTTAGCAGTAATCCTAAATGTAGTTACGTACGTGGGATGCTTATTTCCCTAAATACAGTGGAATAGCGAGCAATGAGAGAAGAAGCGTAGAACAAAAGAATAACTCCTTACCAATAACACAATGACCTAGTTGACCTTTCCAATTTATACGTTGTGGAGTTATAAGGTAATTTTTCAAAGCAATAAATGTGGCAGACTTCACAAGAAAGTCGGACAATATCTACCACTCTTAAATAAAGATGGTTGTGGGGAATCAAGGTACATCTATATTATTACTCACTGTTCCACTGCAATGACTCTCTTTAATTTTTGGTCCAGACAAAAAGATTGACAAGTTTGACCTTTAAAAACTCTTTAATTTTGACATTTCTACTTTATGGCGCTTCATGTGCAAATGTTTAGGCGAAAACGTGAACCACCTTCTCCTACATTGTCAGGTGGGAACTCATTATGTGGCGTGAGATTTTGAGATGGTTCAAGCAATAATGGACGATGCTCGGCACATGAAGGAGTCACTCCCAATTGGACATTTAGAAGAAGGAAGAGAAATCGGAAAACCTGGGATGCTGCCCCACTAGCACTCATGTGGGTCCTGTTAAAGGAGAGAAATAAGAGAGCTTTCAAAGGGATAAATTAATTCAATGTGTTACTTTCTCTAAATTACAAGCCTACGTATTGTCATTTGAACAAATTTAACAATAAGCCTATAACTTCATTATACAAATAACTGAACCCATCTATTTAATTTTTTCAGAAAACTTTTATGACTTATTCCCACTCTCTCGCAAGAAAAAGTTAAGTGTGAAGTACGAAATGCTTCAGTCGTTCCTTAAAACCTGAAGAAAGAACGAAAACGCAAAAGAAATCTCAAAATTCGAATGGTGAAATACTGGAATGATTCCTAACCCCCTTCCATTTTTATCTAGCTAATTCTTATCATGAAATTGGATAAGGAAAGTGCACCATTGGTTACGCTTAGCACAAACCACTGTGAAGTGAAAGAACTAAAACAGAGTTGTAGAGACTCATCCAGGATCCACCCTGGCAAAAAGGCTATGATAGAAACCACGAAAAGGAAAGAACCTGACGGGATATGTTCTACGAAAAAGCTAAATATTGATATTTCCTACAGCTGCACCACTTTTAGTGCTGTACTCTTTTTTGCTTGAGTTAAACTTTTTTCGCTTGTCTGATAGGCTGTTCACCCGTTATCTAAGCTAATGTTCTTCGAATTACAAAGAATGCTGATTAGCGTATTTATTATCCTAATAAATTAAATATTTATTATGCCACAAGCCCATTTGTTATCCTAATAAATTAAATCTTTATTATGCCACACTTTCAAGAAGCCTTACTTCCAGCTGAGTGCATCCGCCAAATAAGACCTCTAGATCAGATACATCAATTGATCTGCCTCTCTTCTCCGCCAAAGAACTCAGATAAAGAAACCTGAAGAAAAAATAAAACGTACTAACAAACAAGCTAATAATCAACTGAATAAAACATCCAAACGAGTTTTCTTTATTCTCGTGATTATACAAGCTCAAACTTTGGTTTCTTCAGAGAAAAAGTTAAGAAAATCTTTGGGAGGAAGAGATAACCTGAGGTCTTTACAGTGCTGCCCGACCTGAGACAGAAGCCTTCCGCTGAAATCAGCGCACTTATGGAGGCAAAGCTCTTGTAAAGTCGGCTGAAGAAGATAATCAAGGGATGAATCATCAAGTCGCGTGCAATCTACCTTCAAGCTATGAAGGTAAGGATTGGGAGGTAGCAACGGCCTTAACAATTCAGCAGATGGAGCAATATCCTGATAAAAAGAAACCAATTTAGACAACAAGAACATGATAAGTCATGTACAAAAATATTACTCCAGAATAGACTTACAAGGAGATGGAAACTGGAAATGAAGCAAAGCATGTGCGAGGCACATGAATGAAAGGCCTTGCAAGTGCATGCCAGGGAACGGATAGAACCTATGTCCAGTTTTGTCATCACAGTGGCCAGTAGTGCTGAGGGAAGTAGGTCCAGGCTCATCTGCCGCTGTGTGCCAGGGTCTGAAAACCTTGCCATTTTTTTCTTCTTGGTTAGACCAGACTCCAAGCTGGCAACAAATTGAGTTGATGGGGGGATGAGATGTAAAGTGTGGATAAGGCTCGAAAGTGGAAAAATTGCCTGTTGCCCCAATCACCTTGTTGTTGTTGAAAATCGAAAGGGGACCTCAGATGCTCTTCTCGGCACAGGCAACATCTTTTTGTGTTTCTCTTCTGCTTTTTCAGTAGAAAGACAAAGTTATTAGGAAAATGCATAAAATCTACGAAGAAATAATATATACATACTGTAACCTCACATTTAAGAGAAGCTTCTACCAAATTTCGAAGGAACTAGAAATAGTCCAATTCTCCTCCAAATTTTGCAAAGTTACATTTTCTTTTAGTTAGGGTATCAAACTTGCAAACAAGTTTTTAAAATTTAACAAATTTTCAACACTAGCAAAGAAAGTCAATGTATTTGATTTTTAGAAATAGCTACTAACCATTGAATCTAAACGTACAAAAGAGGAAAAGGGTAATGAGGAAATTTGAATCAAGCTAGCCTTTTTTCCTTAGTAAATTTTTATGAAATAGGAGTCCTCGTTATTAATGAAATTTCCCCAAAAGCGAAGTCTTGACAAATTAATTGCTTGCTTCTCTATTTATGTCAACCCCTTTTTCACAATAGTTTAGTACTAATTTGTATAAGCAGATTAGCTAATAAAATCTTATAACATGCAAGGTCACAATGCTAAATTTTCAACAAAAATCAACTGAACCCTAATCTCTAAAATACAAATTCTGCTCACAAGTTAAGAATCTCAAGTTATTTCACTTGGAAATACACATAGGATTTACAGCCTGGTTGGGGGAAAAGCCCGAAAGACAGGAAAAGAAAACGTACGACAAACTTTTTACCGGATAAAGATGTTCTGATAAGCTCGCCGGAGAAGATGGACAGAGAAAGTTCCCCAGCCGTCAAAGGCCGAATCGTGCTGGGCGGAATTTAACGGAGCTGAGCCGCTAAAATCGGTGAAGAAGGAGGCAATTCACGCTATTTGACCTCTGCTGAATGGAAATGGAATGAATCTTATGTTTATTTTTGTCTTTCTTTAGAATTAAACAAAAAAATTGCGTTTAAGAGTTTTTTTGTTTTTGTTTCATTGTGGCCCCGATTACTCGAATTTATATAAGTCTTATATTAATTTGGATTCAAATCGCCTAAAATTTACTCTTTTACCTGCAAATGCAATATAGTCATTGGGTTCGACAATAATGATATCTCCAACATACCAAAACTAGTTGTTACTCCACCAGTTGTCAAACTAGCAGTTACTCCACCAGTTATCGGAGATGTAAGGATTGATACATAAAATAACTTTTTATTTAATTGATAATCATATAAAGCAGACGATAATTTAGCGATTTGCATCAAGCTCAAACTTCCTTCCTGCATGCTCGCCCCCCAGAAGCACACACTATAATAAGGGGTAAATTTTGATTGGTACTGTGTTCAATCAAATGGGTGATTTTCTCTCCGACTACAGATCTCATACTACCCCATAAACTGAAAATCCATAACCCCAATTGCTACGGGAATGCTGTTTAGTTGGCCTATGCCTGTTTGAACAGCCTCGGTTAATCCTGTCTTTCTTTGATAAGAATCAATACAATCTTTTCTTGGATTTGAATCGCGTAAAATTTTATGTGAAGGGAAAAAATGTTTTCTAGCAAAAAAATTTATGACTCCAAACTATAAAATTTAGCGTATGCCAAATTTAATTTACATTTGACATAGTCCGGTGCACAAAGTCATTATAAAGGAATATAAGGTTATGTGATGATTAGTGGCGGTAATAAAAATTTTGTTATGAAAATTTAAATATATTGAGTAATATTTTCTTATATTTAGGGATATAATTTCTTTTTGGTGATAATTTTTGGAGTCACTAATAATGAATTTACGAATTATTATAAAGTGAATGATACATTTATCTCTTATCGCACATAGAACAATACTTAAATTCTCATGATTATTAATAGTATAAAGTTTATAAAATAAATTATTATCTTGGTAAAAGTTAATGTCACAAGCAAAAGGTTTATTAATTATGTAAAAAAGTTATTGAAAAAATCAAAATTCTACTTATTAGTTATGTAAGGAATATTTTTAATAAATCAGTGTTTTCTGCATCAAACTAGTACTTTATTAGTTAAGAAAAAGTTTTATGTTTAATTTATTTTTTATGCGGTCAATCAAACAATCATTAGAATTTAGCTTATTTATATACTGATAGTACACGAAAACCAAATATATATTCAAGTCACATTAATTTTCTATAACGATCATAAGCTGGTAATTTAAAGAATATGGGGTCATTTGGTACGAAAATAAGTAATGCAGGGATTAGTAATATAGGGATTGTAGTTGCTTGGATTATTTTTTATCAAGTGTTTGGTTTATTGTATTAAAAATTAGCTATGCAATGTATAATCTAAGCTTGTGCGTAGTTTAAAACTGTACAAAATTTTCTTTACAATTATACCCTTGAATATTCTTCTTTCTGTATATAAAGAAATTTAGGAAAAGGATTTGAGGGGCGATTTAGTAATTTTAGGGTCTTATCCAGCTATAGTTAATGCAGGAACTAGTAATCCCTTGATTTCCTTGGTATTAGCTAAGTCTTCCTATGAGGTATAAGCAATCCATGTATTAGGTATGCATAAATTGAATCGAGCAACCAAACATTTTATTGAACGGATTAAATTTTTATACAGGTATTATTTTACTTAATACATCCTACCAAACGACCCTGAAAGTGAGCTTGAATGCGCAATATGGTAAATGATGTGGTAAAGCTACTCTCTGTGACTATGGATAGTGAGACAGGTTTGTTTCAATCTATTAATATAGCAATAGTGCACATTTATTTTGCATACATGATACAGATTAAGTAGAAACGACAAACCAAATATAAAAATGGGCAAACCAAACTACAAGCTTAAGAACTGGAAAAACATTGAAACAGAAATAGTAATAGAACTGATACGGTTGGTAAAAGCACCTCCACCCACGAAGTCTTGAGTTTGAGTCACTCTGGAGGGTAAGTGTGGAAACACTATATATCCTCTTAATTTGAGAGGGAAAAAAAAAATAGAACTGATACAGCTCAAGGATAAGCCAAAATAACAGATTCAGCTGCGTTGATGTGCTTAATACAATGGCTACTGAATCCACCTGCAGTCAGAATATGACTCCATTCTTTGGCAGTTCTTTCTTTTCCAGTAGTTGTGTGAGCCATCATTATCATATCCAGCATAAAACCAACATCTTTGAGCTTTTCATTTCCATCTCCTCTTTCTTTCTCAAGCACTACCTCCACAATAATCACTTTTCCTGTGTCTTTTGGGATAGTCTTTATGCAATTTTTCAGGATTTGAATACATTCCTCGTCACTCCAATCATGTAAGACTTTCTGATATTCACCACAAGGAAGATCCAGGAAAACAAATTGAAATAGAGAACGTTAAAATATGCATTTAAGGAATTGGAAAACTTAGGTGCATTCACTTAATTGTCAAAAATAGAAAAAGCTATGAGACGAGGATTGTCCAAGATTATATAAGGAGACACTCCCTCACGCCCAGAGTGGACAACATAAATGGAGGCCCAACATCGGTAACAATAATTGGGATGGGTCTGGCTCTGATACCATGAAAAATGGACCTTTGGCCTAACTCAACCCTAAAATCTAGCTTATGAGATGAGTATTGCCCAAAATCATATAAGGAGACCAAAAACCTCAAATCCCACCGATGTGGGATAACTCAACACATCTTTTAAAAATAGTAACCATATATGGCTAGCTTAACTTCCTATAAGGGTGATTTTAGCATATAGGATCCATATACGGCTTAATTATCTCACTATATCATACTATAAACATAAAGAATTAACCTAAATAGCCGTCAACTTAACTGCTTAAACTAAACATAGACGATGAATGTATTTAATTTATGTATACCGACTATGAAAGTAAACAGTAAATTTGATCGGTCAGCTATTTGCCCTACTTACCATGACGAAAGCAGCATCTGCTTTGGGAATAGAATCAAACATATTTCCTTCAACATGCTGAACACCATGGCAATGAGGAGCAGGAGAGACAACATGAGGAAGATCAAAATTAATCCCTCTAATCCAAGGAAATGTTTTCACCAACAGACTAATAGTTGTTCCATCACCTCCACCAACATCAACTAAAGTCTCTATCCCTTTGAATATTTCGGGACAGTTGTCGATGATCGCACGGATCGTCACCCGTGCATGGCACGCCATGGCGTCGTTGATCAGCTTGCTGTGCTCTGGATTGGTTTCTGCATACTCCCACACATCCTTTCCATGAGCTGCACTAAATGGTGCAGTATTCCCTGTTGAGATATAATATAATTAAGTAATATAAAAAGTTAGTTGTTTCTTTAGTAACGTGATCTTTTAGATGAAATGATAAAATATTAAAATTGGGGGGGAGGGAGGGAATTGAATTCGAAATGACCCATCAAATCATTGAGCAAGACAAACCAAACATTATAATCCAATGGATCCAAGTACAACTCTAGCACAAACAGACAATTTATTTAATTGTGTAAGGATGGGAACTCAGATATACTAAATCAAATTTAGAGATAAGGAATATGAAAGTTTAGTAGAACTTAAACTAACAATTTAAGAAAAATATAGTATTCCATTAGCTTTCATATTGTTTTTCTTTCCAAAAAGTAAAATAAAAAAAATGTGATGTTAGATTATATCGGGCGAGTTGAGTTATACTTAAGCTAACAATATAAGAAATATATAGTACTCCATTAGCTATCATATTGTTTTTCTTTCCAAAAAGCAAAATAAAAAAAATGTGATGTTAGATTATATCAGGCGAGTTGAGTTACGACAAGATATTATTTTAACTCAATTCGTTATGATTCAACTTAACTTTAGACGGATTGGATCATGATGCACTTATTGATTCAGTCCATTTAACCCGTCCAAATTTTAGCGAACTTGTCCATTTGCCATGATCATACAATTCAACATTATCCTCACCTTTTGCCAAAACGCGGGCACTCAAAAAATGCCATGGCGCAAGCATCACTGGACTAGCTTCAAGTAGGACAAGAGCAGCCATACTATTTCCTCCATCTCTCCTCAGCAAACGAGAAAGTGGTGTTTGGACATAACCTATTTCGCCATGTCCTGTGGATTCCTCTTTGAATATTCCCCTGTTAATCAAGAACCTCAGGATGCGGTAGAGAAAATCAGAAGAAGAGCAGCCAAGTGCAGAGGACAGTTGATTTAAGGTGATGGGTTTTTGATGGTTTTCTAAGAAATCAGGTATTCCCAACTCAATAGCACATTTTACTGCAGCCATTTCACTGAAACCATATGCGTACTTCCATATATCTTCTTGAGCTTGAGACTCAGCTTTGTCTCCTTCATGGATTCTTGCTACTGATCCATTTGTTTCTTCCCCCATAATATACCAATTCCTCTGAGAAGCTACAAGATTTTGCTATTCACTGGTGCAAGAAGCTAATTGACTCAGCTTTTTATAGAAACTGAAGGACACTCCTTAATCAAAAAATTATACTATATTACTTAATAATTTTTTTATTTTATGTATATTTATTATATATTGACTCCCATTAACTTTTCTTTGCATCTCACGTTTTTATATTTTGACACCCTGACCCTTGGTGACCGAGTTGCAAGGTGGATGTTCCCAACAATTGAGTTTAATTTTTTATTTAACATGCAATAACATGTAACTCGGTCATACATCAAACCTGATCTGGTAGTGTAGAAATAAAAGCAAACTACCCGGTTAAATTCTAAGTGAAAAATTCATGCGTACCATATATTGGGTCCATCCCAAGGCCCATGTAAAAGAAGATGGGGCTTCCATTTAACATCATTGACAAAGACACCGCATGCGGCATTGGACAAGGTTGGAAAGCCTATACATGTCCAAAATGCTGACAAATAAATTGTACCTAAAGAAGCAGCTATATGCCCTACACATGGATGAAGGTACTAATTTTTTGTCACATTTAAATGTGTTTAACGGACTAATCATACAGCTCGTCAATCTCGGAGTGAAAATCGAGGAAGAAGATAAAGTCATATTGCTATTGAACTCGTTGCCATCTTCATACGATAATTTGGCAACAACCATACTGAGCGGTAAGACTACCATGAGTTGAAATATGTCACATCGGCTCTTCTACTCAACAAGAAAGAAGAGAAAGAAGCCCAAAAATCAAGGACAGACTCTCATCACAGAAGGCAGAAGTAAGAGTTATCAAATGAGTTCAAGCAACTGTGGTAGATCCGGAGCTTGTGGGAAATCTAAGAACCGATCCAAATCAAGAGCCAGAAATTATTATAACTGTGATCAACCAGGTCACTTAAAAAGAGATTGCCCAAATCAAAGGAAGGGCTGAGGTGAAAGCAGTTGCCAAAAGAATGACAACAACACAATCGCCATAGTGCAAAACAATGATAATATTGTCCTTTTCATAAATGAAGAAGAGGAATGCATGCACTTGCCAGGTCCAGACTCAGAATGGCTGGTTGATACAGCAGCATCTCTACCATGCCGCAACGGCAAGAGAAATTTTTTGCAGATATGTAGAAGGCGATTTTGGAACTTTAAGAATGGGTAACACGAGTTATTCAAAGATTGCAGGGATCGGTGACATTCGTATCAAGACAAATATCAAATGCACATTGGTTATAAAAGACGTGCAACATGTACCTGATTTGCGAATGAACTTGATCTCGAGAATTTAGACCGAGATAGACACGAGAACTATTTTGCAAATCAAAAGTAGAGACTCACCAAGGGATCATTGATGATTGCAAAGGGAGTTGCTCGTGGCAAGTTGTACAGTACATACGCATAAATATGCCAAGGTAAATTGAACGCGACACAAGATGAGATTTCTGCAGATTTGTCACACAAAAGAATGGTTCATATGAGCGAGAAGTGATTACGGATTCTTGCCAGGAAATAACTCATTTCTTATGCCAAAGGTACAATGGTAAAACCTTGTGACTATTGTTTATTTGGTAAGCAGCATAGAGTCTCATTTTAGACATCGTCTGAAAGAAAATTAAATATGCTTGATTTGGTATATTCTGATATTTGTGATCCAATGAAAATTGAATCGACGGGCAGTAAAAAATATTTTATTACTTTTATTGATGATGCATCACGAAAATTATGGGTTTATATTTTGAAAATCAAAGATCAGGTGTTTCAAGTTTTTCAAAAGTTCCATGCTATGGTGGAAAGGGAGACAGGCTAAAAGCTAAAGCGTCTCCGAAGTGACAATGGAAGTGAATACACTTCAAAGGAATTTTAAGAGTATTGTTCGAGCCATGAGATCAGATATGAAAGACAGTTCCTAGAACCCCACAGCACAATGGCGTAGTAAAAAGGATAAATCGCACCATTGTGGACAAGGTGAGAAGCATGCTCAGAATGGCTAAACTGCCTAAGTCATTATGGGGTAAGCAGTTCAGACAGCCTATTACCTGATCAATAGGAGTCCATCAGTTCCTTTGGAGTTTGACATCCCAGAGAGAGTTTGGACCAACAAGTAGGTGTCCTACTCGCATATGAAGGTATTCGGTTGCAGAGATTTTGTACATGTACCAAAGGAGCAGAGAACAAAGTTGGATGATAAATTTGTTCTTTGCATATTCATCGGATATGGAGATGGAGAGTTCGCATACAGATTGTGGTATCCTGTAAAGAAGAAGGTCATCAGAAGCAGAGATATAGTCTTCCGAGACAGACGAGGTTGCCGAGCAGGGGGAGCAACCTGATGAGGGTATTGAGCAGGAGGAGCAACTTGATAATGGTGTCGAGCAAGTGGAGCACTCCGCTCAGGGAACAGAACAACCTCAATCTCTGAGGAGATCAGAGAGGCTAAGGGTAGAGTCATGTAGGTACCCTTCCATAGAGTATGTCCTCATCAGTATGAAGGAGAGCCAGAAAGCTTTAAGGAGGTATTGTCCCATTCAGAGAAGAACCAGCGGATGAAAGCCATGCAAGAAGAGATGGAATCTATACAGAAAAACGGTAAGCTGATTGAACTTCCAAAGGGTAAAAGACCACTCAAATGTAAATGAATTTTTAAACACAAGAAAAATAAAAATGGCAAGCTGGTCATATACAAAGTTCGATTGGTGATTAAAGGCTTTGAACAGAAGAAAGGTGTTGATTTTGACGAAATTTTCTTACCTATCGTCAAAATGACTTCTATTCGAACAATTTTGAGCTTAGCAGCTAGCCTGGATCTTGAAGTGGAACAGTTGGATGTGAAAACTGCATTTCTTCATGGAGATATAGAAGAGGAGATTTATATGGAGCAGCCAGAAGGATTTGAAGTAACTGGAAAGAAACACATGGTGTGTAAATTGAATAAGAGTCTTTATGGATTGAAACAGGCACCAAGGCAGTGATACATGAAGTTTGACTCATTCATAAAAAGTCAAACATACATAAAGACCTATTCTGATCCATGTTTATACTTCAAAAGATTTTCTGAGAATAATTTATGATATTATTGTTGTATATGGATGACTTGTTAATTGTTGGAAAAGACAAGGGGCTAATCGCAAAGTTGAAGGGAGATTTGTCCAAGTTATTTCATATGAAAGACATGGGCCCAGCACAACAAATTCTGAGTATGAAGATAGTCCAAGAGCAAACAAGCAGAAAGTTGTGGCTGTCTCAAGAGAAGTACATTGAACGTGTATTGGAATGCTTCAACATGAAGAATGTTAAGCCAGTTAGCACACCTCTTGCTAGTCATGTGAAGTTAAGCAAGAATATGTGTCCTACAACAATGGAGGAAACGGAAACATGACCAAAGTTTCTTATTCCTCTGCCGTCGGAAGTTCGATGTATTCAATGGTGTGCACTAGACCTGATATTCCTCACTCAGTTAGTGTTGTCAGCAGGTTTCTTGAATATCCTGGAAAAGAACAATGGGAAGCAATCAAGTGGATAGTCCAGGTACCTGAGAGGTACCACGGAGATTATTTGTGCTTTAAAGGATCTAATCCAATCTTGAAGGGCTATACAGATGCTGATATGGCAAGTGACATTGATAACAGAAAATTCACTACTAGATATTTGTTCACTTTTTCAGGGAGAGCTATATCATGGCAGTCGAAGTTGCAGAATTGTGTTACACTCTCTACAACTGAAGCAGAGTATATCGCCCCTACTGAAACTAGCAAGGAGATGGTTTGGCTGAAACGGCTCCTTCGAAAGCTTGGACTACATTAAAATGAGTATGTCGTCTATTGTGACAGTCAAAGTGCAATAGACCTGAGCAAAAACACCATGTATCATGCAAAGACGAAGCATGTCGACGTGAGATATCACTGGATTCGAGAAAAAATAGATGATGGATCTATACAGGTCAAGAAGATCCATACAAGTGAGAATCCTTCGGATATGCTGACCAAGGTAGTACCAAGAAACAAGTTCGAGCTATGCAAAGAACTTGTCGGCATGCACTAAAACTAGAAACTCTGGTGTTACCTCCTTCAGGTGCATGGGACTGGAGCGGGAGTCCATCCCATGGCCCATGTGAAAGAAGATGAAGCTTATTTTTGGTTTTGTCAACCCAACCAATTTAGAAAAGATTTGAGCAGCTGCCTTTTGCAGTAAATATTGATGTCATTGCATACATTAATATGGGCATTCTGCAACTATAAATAGGTGTCCCTACCTTCTTTTGTAAGACACACCAACAAAGAGAGAGAAAAAGAGTGAGGTTTCACAGATAGCGTATAAGAAAATAGTCTGTGAGATAGAGAGTGAGTGATATTGTTGTGAGGCGGGAATATCAAAAGAGGCTTATTTCTTTTGAGTGTTATAGTGGTCTTTGGAGTATTTTACTCGGACCTATAAAGTGTAAAATTACTTGCTATCAGTTGCTCCTCTCGGGGCCGTGATTTTTTTCCTTATTCAAAAGAGTTTTCCACGTCAAAAAATTTGATGTCGTTGTCACTCTTTTATTCTTGTTAATCACCATATTTCGGTACTATATTATTATTTTGTTTCTATTATCATGAATATTATTTGTGTAGGGGGTTTATTCCCAACACCAGATATAACTTAAATTCTTTATCGCGTGCATTACGCATACAAGTCA
Source organism: Nicotiana obtusifolia (assembly GCA_002018475.1). Lineage (NCBI taxonomy): Eukaryota > Viridiplantae > Streptophyta > Magnoliopsida > Solanales > Solanaceae > Nicotiana > Nicotiana obtusifolia. The sequence goes on along the minus strand of MCJB01000654.1, from coordinate 4,990 downwards.
TTTTGACCAATATCGGCCAAACTCAATGACCCCTCACCCAGAAAATTGACCCAAATCTCACTTAACATGTTTTCTCACCAATCAAACCAAAAAGTACTACCAACTATGACATTTAATTAGCAATATCGTTCTGGAATAAGATTGCAGAAGATCAGGTTTGTCGGAACATGGAAATGGATTGATGGAGACACGTATCTCATGAATTACAGTGTACCCTCTAGTTAGAACATCAAGAAGATAACATTACGAGCCCATAATCAGTAACCAACAAAGTTTGACATATTTCTTTCGAATAAATACATAATCAATATGACTGGCAATTTAATTTTTTTTTAAGATGGTGTCAGGATCAGCTTGCACGTAATTTGACTATTTTAATTGATTGTTCCCCACCGACACAAATATCAAATAATTCTACCCACCAATATATAGGCAGATGAACAAAAATCACCTATTCTTTGCGTCTCGATTTATGAGACGCTTTTTCCTTCTTAGTCAGTCCAAAAAAAAGATAAATTTTTATATTTAGTAACAATTTAACTTTAAACAACTCATTTTACTCTTAATGAAATAATTTATAACCATACAAATATCTATAACTCATTTTAAATCAAAAATTTAAAAAGTCTTTCTTTCTTTATTACACTCATTGCCTAATTAAATACCATTACATAATTGAGATGGAGAGCCATATTTTTTGTTTCCGCTAAAATTCTTCAACCACTTATTGACGGTGACTGACGAATTCATTCATAATCTTGCCAACTATATTTCCTATTTAGTGTTGTCCTCTCGTAGACAATACCTACTGGATGAGATGCACGCCGGTGCCTTTTTTTTTTTTTTTTTAAATCAAATTCACTAGGCAGTGTTCTAGTGTTAATTTATATATATATATAATCATAGATACAAAGATGGAAGGGGGCATAGACCTTTCCTCCCAAAATGAAAGATGTACATTCTTGATCATCGAGACTTGACAATCAAGTATACGTAGGTAATTGTGATGGTTAGACCTATGTTGATGTAATGATTATCTATCTTATAACATCGACAGACAATACAAAAAAGCATTGTGAAGTGAAACTAGGTCGATCTATACAAAAGTATATATGTTCCTAAATGTACTAAGAGAGTAGTTTGAAATAGTATACGATGAGGTTATTTCTAACAAAAGGTTAATCTTCCATATAATGTATCCTCAAAAAAGAGAGAAGTTAACAATCATCAACTTTGCTTTGATGAAGGAAGCATAGCTGAGGATTGTTACTACTGCTGTGGAGATGTTTTGCTCCTGTGAGTTGTGATTTCTATTGGGATGTTGCTTAAATTCAATTTATTTTAAATGCCACTGCTGAAGTGGGGTTTTGCTGCTGCTGTGGGGATGTTTGATGCTGCCGCTTAACCTGCTGTCTGTGAGGACAGCAGCAGAACAAAGGAGATTCCAGTAGCAACAACAACGACAGAGAATGTCATTGCTGCTGTTGGATTGCTGTTGCTCCTGTTTCTGTGATGACGTCGGTGCCTTACACTAAGTGAGACGAAATGTTCTACCTGGACTTTTACCAAAGCTTAGATGTGCCTCAAACACGCCTTTAACAATAGTTTGAGAAAAGGAAGATGTACAGAAACTTCTTTTGTAAGGTAGAATAAATTAAAGGAAGATGTACAGAGATTTAATCTCCTATATATCAAGATAAATTCATATGTACATCACTGGTTATAAGATTCCATGATGTAGAAAATTTTAACTTCCCACATGCTGTTTCCTTCTAATCACAGAGCTGAGCTTCTCAACCTCACTCAACAATGAGGAATTTCCTTCACAAGCTTCTTTCAAAATCTGTAATCTATTTACCACATCGCAACTGTGCTGGGGCATCTCAGATCTGGTGTCTGGCTTTTGGTACTCCAGCAAGTTAACAAAAAGGCTCTGTAATTGGGGAAAAAACAAAAGGTATGAACGAAACACCTTAGAATAGAATCATAAACCAGAAAATGCACTTCAAGACAAGCTTTAGTAGAGCTATCAGGTTACCTAGTTGAGTCGAAGAAAGAAAGAAAGCATACAACAACAATGGACCCAGTGTAACCCACAAGTGAGGTCTGGGGAGGATAGTATGTACACAGACCTTACCCCTACCTTCAAGAAGGCAGAGAGCCTATTTTCGAAAGACTCTCGGCTTAGGAAAGATAAAAGGAAGGGTAGCAGCAATCACACCAGTTATAAAAACCGAAGCGATAGAAAGAAAGCATGGATGTAGAATTGTAAAATTTCATAAATACTTGTACTTTAATGTGCATGAAAACAAACTTACAAGGCAAATCAAATCAGCGTATAGGAGCATTGTTAAAGGCAAAAAAGCTCGGGATAGCATCAAGTTCTATCTAGGCTTATGCACCAAGCTCAATTGAAGTACGATTGTTAGTGAATAATGCCACAAAATGAAGAAAATATGAAAATGCATAGTGCAAGAAGAATAACTATAAAGTAAACTACAATTATATGTACCAAGGACTTGGAAAAACTGAATTTAAGTTTATACAGAGGAAAAACCATGTCAATCGAGTTCAGAAACCATTTTAAAATTCGGAATCAGATACAGATATGCATTTAAGTTTTTAAATGAAGGTGAGTAAGTTTACTTAATTTAAATTTCTAATTTCCTGTTCCTCATTACAATGCATGCATCCATAATTCTTCCCTTAATGATTAGTGGTACATCTTTTTACCGGCTTTATCTATCTGTTAGCAACATCCTCTTCAAGATAGGGGCCATAAGCCTTATAAATTAACCTTATTTATAAATATGAAGATAAAAACAAATTGTTGGTTGGTCGGAATTTGCTAAGGCGACGCTTTAGAGCCTTGACATATTCACCAATGCGCCATGTAAGCAGCTGAAAGCACACATCCTGCTAATCACGCCTCAAAACGAGCCTTTGACAAAAGAATAAGGGTTTAACTAAGCAGTTAGCAAGTCACCAATTTGCTCTAATTTGCATACCTCATGTTGCTTCTTACAGGAGTAGTCTCGTAGCAGAGATTTGGCAAGCTTGTTTCGCAAAGGAAGCATATTCCCAGAGCAAGTCTGGAAAATAAATGATGACAAATGGTGCAAGGCCAAAGTGAACGAGGCAGATCCTCGACTTGCTGCTTTGTCTAGAGCTCCCGAAACCCATGATTTACAGTATGCTTCCAACATCCTCTCGTCATGCTGCATCAAAGTATTATATCGGCAAGTTAGCAAAGGATTAACTAATTCTTTGTCTAGAGCAGAAATTTTGTAAGAGCTTTCCTCAACTCAACTTGCCTTATCCTACAAAAATTAAACTACACGAATCAATCTCTCTCTCAATTCACTCTTTTCCAAACAATGTTTAGTAATGCCATAGTTACAATGTATATTTCTAATAACCTTCTCTTCTACCTTGTAACATTTTGTTGCCATCCTGCCTTGTTCTTAGGCATCAGTATCTTGTGACTGGACAAGACTAATTACTATCTGGATTTATATATGAGGACATCCTGAACAACTAACACAAGTACTAAAAATTTTGTGCGCCCGTTATTAACCATCCATAACATACAAGTTATTTTTATGACTGTCACATGGCCAGAAAGAGCCCCTCTCCCAAACAGCATTTTTTCTTTCCCTTTCCTTTTCCCTGTCTCTCTTTCTCACATTTCCTTTTTGTTTCAGAATATAAAGTTCAAGGAGGGAGGCAGAGCACAAAGAGGCCAGCTCGGTGCACAAAGCATCCCGCATTCACGCAAGGTCTGGGGTAGCGCCGCACCCCAAGGGGTGTAGGCAGCCTACCCTGATGCAAGTATCAGCGGCTGATTCCACGGCTTGAACCCGTGACCTATAGGTGATAGTTCACACGGAGACAACTTACCCTTGCACCAAAGTTCCCCTTCACGGTAAAGCACGAATAACTCTGGACTATTTCTTCTTCCTCCTAACTTCTAACCAACATGGAGGAGATAAATAACATGAAGCGATAAATAGACCTTGGGCTTAACTCAACCCCGAAAGCTAGCTCAAGAGGTGAGGATTGTCCAAGGCCATATAAGGAGACCAAGTTCCCATCCCATCACTGATGTAGGATTAATCTCATTTCAGTAAGTACTTATAGCTAAACTGGCCCTGTAAGCACACATATATAATGACACATCTAGATCAGTGTCAAAGTAAACATTCAAGAGTGAGTTTAAGAAATCATCAGCAAGTTACTTGGAGCATCCATCTAAGAGAAATACATATCAAACTTGCATTAGGATGGTGAGAGGAGATGTATTTTACATCTAATTTTGGATATCTCGTTGTTTCTGGATCAAAACTAATATCCTTAACAGAAAACAAACTTACCTGTATGGGCGCCTTTCCAGAATCCCTGTTTTACTCATTAGTCAACATAAAACTCTAGATTACTTGGAATTAACAAACATCCATAGAAAAGAAAAGGAATTTATATAGCTTTCAGTACACTGAAGGACAACTTGATGTTATGTGATTGGCAAGTATTCAATGAATTTGCTGATAGTGTTTAAGTAAGCAATACCTCAACAGGTTCAAGATATCCACAAGTTGCGGCAATGCACTTCTCCAAAGGAGGCAAAAGCTCGAGAGCACAAGCATTAGACAGTGCATTCCATGCAGCAAGCCTTACAGGAGCTTCAACAAAGTGATGCAGATAGACTCCAACTTGACGACCAAATATCATGTCACCATAAGAAACTGCAGCAAATTGCTCCACTAGAATGTCAATGAAGGTGGAGTAGTTCTCATGTATGTCCGTCTTAAATTTCAGTTTCTTTGCATCAACTTTTTCTTCCCTATCAAGGAGCTGTCCATAGACATCTTGCAGAGCTTTGTAGAGATCCCTGCTATTTTCCTCCTCAAAAATGTCCATTCCAGAAAGTAAAGGTGCAGACAAGGCGTGCAATTTCCATACAATAGGCACATTTCGAACTGGTGTACACAAC
>MCJB01000653.1:1818-19847 GCA_002018475.1 Nicotiana obtusifolia | reverse complement strand
CACGAAGTGAGCGGCATTAAATGCACGCATTTAATGCAGTAAAAAGGTACAAAGTTCTGCAAAAGGCATGTAATGATTTCCTGCATCGACGGTTGTGAACATCACTACGCTGCCGTCATATATAGGATCTTTTTGGGGATAAGCGATTTTGACAGCTGTGCTTCCCCGTCACGTTTAGCGGGAATATCGATCGCTTAGTCAAGAAGTCCAAAGGTTGATAACTCATATCGTTTTTTTTCCTTATTCTCCAATAAACGAGGGGACTATCTGTATTGGGTCGGATGCAGTCGAGTAAGGTTGAGATCGGTTGTAATTTGAGACCAGGCCACCCCGGTTCGAAATCAACAAGTCGGGCATGTAGGCCGGGACAGCCGAAATAGGACAACCGATATGGTCGGCTATGGGATGCCTCGTAACAAACGATCGGCTTCGGACCGTATATATCGCCAATCTCGGATATCTCGCCAGGAGTAATTTCCTCAACTGTTATAGCCGTTATGCTATCATCTTGGGATATTCAATCCCGTAATTAATGGGATTTGCCTTGTAATCAGTCTTTTACTTTATTTAGGACTCTTTCATTTACCTATAAGAAGGGTATTGACCCCCCATTGTAAAGGGGGACACATTTAAAAGAGAAGAATAATATATTTCTGTTATTATTCATTTCTATACTACTGTTCATCAAAATACTCCCCTATTTCTCATATTTCATCAACGGTCGTTGGATACTTGTGGTTTGACTATTCTTTTACTTATTATACGTTAATCTTCTACATCATATCTTCATATTGTATCAAATTGATTCACGGATCCTTAGCACCACGAATAAATTCAATTGTTATCCGGTTTTAAGGGTAAACACCCACAATGATGCACTGATAATATCTGTACTTACACATAAAGTTAGAGTAAAACGTGTGTTAATCGATCCAGGTAGCTCGGCCAAAAAATCCGATCGTGGCTTGTGGAGCAACTCGGCCTGTTAGACCGGATCGTTCCTACAGTTCGAGTACTTAACAGATTCAATATGGCATGTGAGACCACCAAGGGTGAGATAACATTGCCAATAAATACTGCTAGAACCATTCAAGAAACAAAGTTCTGTGTGATGGAGGGGACGTGAGATACAATGCTCAGTTCGGTAAGTCGTGGATCCATGACATGAGGGTGGTACCTTTGACATTACACTATGTGTTGAAATTTATTATGCCCAATGGAGTTAAAACAGTTTACGGTGAGCAACCAGCTGCGAAGGAGATGTTCGCGGTGGAAGAAATGACACCAACACCAACGGTTCCTAACCAAGAGGTCGAGAACAAGACAAAATGGCAATCATAGATACCATCTTCGGCAAATATGGATAAACAAGTATATGTCGAGGATGATAATTGTGAAATTCCCAGATCTTTCATCACCATTGACGATTCCGATGCCAGCAAATCGACTGTCGAGGAACTGGAACAAGTCACACTGCGAGAAGACTTGCCCGAACGAAAGGTAAACTTGGGCTCGGGTTTGAGCTCCGAGCTTAGGACAAAACTTATTCGATTCCTTACAACTAACGAAGACTACTTCACTTGGTCCCACCTTGAAATAACAGGTATACCGTCGGAGATAACCACTTACAAGCTGAGCCTAGATCCGAAGTTCCATCCAATCAAACAAAAAAGGAGGCGAACCGTATTTTTGGGTAAAACTAGAGGTGCTTAATATGCTAAGGAGGTCTTGTTTTAAGGTATTTAAATCATATAATATCTGTATCACAAGTCTTGAAGTCAAGCAAGTTATGAGACAAAAGTCGACAAAAGTTGTCGCAACTTACCTTCATAATTTTACTTAAAATTTAGGTCCAATGTTACTAAGCTTTTCTTTCAATGTACTTGAAATTACGGGGTGATCCACCCAGAAAATTGAAGATATACTAGTCTAGTTTACAACGCATTAAACTGTTTGTTGATACGATGTCGGAGTAGAGAGACATTCGTATTTTCACGAGACTGCGTAAGCAACTCTCTATGTGACCCACTTAGGCGGTTGAGATATATTGATATACTAGTTTCTCGTCTCGTGGTTAAATATTATTTTTTCTATGTATAATGTTCAAAACAATAATTTTGTATACGCATATAAAAGGTCTTTTAAATCATCATATCATACAATAAACATCTATCCTAATATTTATAAAAATCAAATTTCAACAATTGCAAAGGACATACTAATTAAATAATATAAAGTAAGAAGAACTTGATTTTGCCACTTTCTTCTTCGATCGTCACCCTGAAGTTGACATCTTCATGCAAAACGGTTTGGTGCCAAAATACATTATATTGTTTGCGACAACGAAAGATTTTATGTTCACCCCAATAAATGATTCACTCTTCATTAAGCGGCAAAAAACTTGTTGCTCACTTGATATTTTTTTCGAAAAAACCTGCAAGAAATCTTTGAATAAATTGGGAGAGAAAAACAGAAATCTAAAGTCGTCGACCACTAATTCCAAATTTTGGAGTATTGTTGGTGTCTCTATTTTTTGCATTTACTTCCAAATGCACATTTTCATTGCTTTGCAAACCTTCTCAATAGTCCTACATATTGGTTTGTGTCACAATGTAAAATATATAGTGGAAAGGAGGATCTATATGATACTTCATTAAGTTGAGAGAAAATATTGATATTTTTTGTGGGCTCTTAAAAGCAAATTCATGTTGCATTCTAGTTTTATTATATTGTCATGCTAGCAGATTGCTCCAATAAAATTGTAATTAGTAAAACTTTGAAGTCAAATTATATTAGAACATTTTAAAACCAATCAATTATCTAAATTTTGTCTGTCAATGTCGATTCACAACCACCTTCTCGTAGTGGCACTGTTTGCAAATGAAATTAGGGATTGCTAATTGGAAGCAAAAACTAAAGTGGTGACTATTCATTTCAAGAGTTACTTATGGATACATTGCATAAGAAATATTTTAACAAAAAAAAATAAAACACTTAGATTTTATAGAAGGACAGTTTGGTAATTTAACTTTTAAGTTATAGGGTTCTCACTTTTAGTATAACAGTTTCTCGTAAAGTGCGTTGCATGTGTATATCAAATTCATTGAGTACACTTGTTAAATGATACTATCAATATTGCGATACAAAGCTTTGAGTAAATAATAATGCATGAAAAGAATAAGAATACAAGTTTATGTGAATATTGATCGATATGAAGCATCGTATAGTGACTTATTTGTCGAAATCAAGATGATTGAATATCGTCTTAACCTACGAAGATAAATAATTAAAGTTTAATTAGATACATATATATTTTTTTCTTATTTATATTTTATGATGTACAAACTATATCACTAATTGGCTACAAGAGAAACTAAAATGGATATGATTTTTTTAACTAAAGTCGTGATTGAATTTTAAAATTTAAAAAAGCAGCTCGATGTGCTTAGCTCCCATTATGCACGGGGTCCGAGAAAGGCCTGAACCACAAGAGTCTATTGTACGCAGCCTTATCCTGTATTTATGCAAGAAGCTGTTTTCACGGTTCGAACCCGTGACCTCCTGGACATTGGAAAACAAAATAAGCGCTCAATGATTTCAAGGTTGATAGAATTCTTGTAACTGTAGTTTCCCGGCAATACAAGTATGAAGAATTACTAAACCTATTTTGAAACTTTTGCACTATTGAAAATCTTTGAGGTAGTATCATGACAAAGTGCACATACTCATGTTTTTAATTTGACAACTTAGTGCTTAATACATATCAATATTATCATTTTATAATATTTTATTATTACGATTGGATCATATTAAATATTCATGAGTATTGGGAAAATTTAAGACGAATCGCCATAAAATGTTCATCAAACTGGAAATAACTTATAAAATGTTTCATTTCAACAAAATTGAAAATTGAATTACAAAATGTTTCATTATAAAAGTGAAAACATCAAAAGTTAAAAGTTAAGTTACTGAAATGCCCTACTAAATAGCCTCAATAAATATTATTTAATAATAATATTTATTAAGAATAAAAAAGTTTTTTTCATTATTTGAAGTGTCTTTTCTAAAAGTTTATGTCCTTTTAATATTTAACTAAATGTCATTTCTGAAATGTATCAAAACGTTCCCTTGGAACCAGCAAATTCCCTTAGTCATATTGATGATGAAACCAAATTCCCTCAGTCAAAGCGTTACCTGCGCAGTAGCAAATTCTGAAAACTTAGAGAATGTCGAAGTCGAAGCCATATTGACAATGAAGCGGGATTAATGTTACAAGATTCAATCATTTTGCAACTGATTGAAAAAGTATTCTTGTGGCATTTATTGATTTTTTCGAAGAGCTTCCCTTCATTCGCTTCACGAGAACCTCACAACAGATAGTTGGAAGTTAAAGGTCCATTCTAACCCTTCGCTCCAAGACACTGCAGATCGAAAAGCGCCTTCTAAATCACCCCATTCATCCAAAAGAGAAGGGAAGGGGGCCTATATATTTGCATGACCCCTACATATTTAATCCTATCTATACCCGGAGCCATTCCCCTAGCGATTCTGCCACCACGCCGCAGAACGGGAGCTCGTGTGGAACCTTTTATTCTGGCGTAACAGCGGTAGAACGTAACAAAATATTACGACCGCCTAACATAGGAAACGGAGGTACGATAAACTCGGCCAAAATATGAGACTCGAAGGAACTGGATAACTAAAAGCTATCCTTGATTATTCACGTAAGATTCCCATGGTTTTAACCCCACCCTATTAACATACAAAATTAATCGATATTTGATTGTTCACATACTCATGTTTTTAGTTTGACAACTCAGTGCTTAATACATATCAATATTATCATTTTATAATATTTTTATTACTACGATCGAATCATATTAAATATTTATGAGTTTTCGCAAAATTTAAGATGAATCACCATAAAACATTCATCAAATAGGAAATAACTTATAAAATATTTTATTTCAACAAAATTGGAAATTGAAAGTCTTTGATACTCTGTCAAACTAAAAAGAATCTCAACAAAGTAGTATGTACAGAGAAAGTCATAAAGTTTATCAACAGATTCTTTTTAAGTAAAAAAATAAATAGATATAGCAGAAGTCCATTTTCATCATAGAAAGTAAATTAAAACTACAAGGACAATATGTGAATGAGAAAAACAAAATATTATTATAAATAATGAAACACGTTAATACTTCTGTTGACACTGACATATATAAATTTTTTATTTGAAAACTAATGATATATCTTCTTTACTTTAAACACGTTGAAACTCCATCGTAAAATGTTTCATGGCATTGTTCGTCGAGGAGGGTGTGAAGATCATCCTTAACTTTCATTTTTTGGCAGAGAATTGAAGAACTTATACAAACTAATACATGGCTATGAGCTTGTCATCTCTTTTTTGTTTCATCTCTTTTTTGTTTCTCACTGTGGATCTTATGTTATTGCATACGGTTTATGGTTTTATATCTCCATTTTGTAAATAGAATACAAAAAGGGACGGTTGTGACTATTACCAAAGAACATGAAACGTTGGCTTGTTTTTTTTCCCTTTTTAGAATATTAATTAGATTAGTTAGGTCTTTAAGAAGGGCATTTTGGTAATTTAACTTTTAGGTTTAGGGGTTCCATTTTTATAATAATATAGATAGATATGAGACACCTAAAAACTTTCTCTCAAAGTTCTCTCATGATCCAAGACCCAAACAAAGGGCAAATAACACAAATCAAGTGTCGGGAATCCCGTGGCCCTATTGAGTTTCTTGTTCTTCTTGTTGTTGCTGTTATTTGTGTGGTTCTAGCTCATGTGGGAGGTTGTTTTAAGTGGTTTAAGTTCTGTAAAATACTATCTCAAGTTTTTAATATCAACCCTAGGTGATTTCAAGTCTTCCAAAGTGATTCTAGTGCCAAAAAACCCGAATTGATTACTAGTTTCGCTTTCTTATTCTTGTGGCTGCATTGGAAGGATATTTCGTGGTGAAGTAAGGTCAAATTGGAGTTGTTCTATCGGTTTAAAAGTAAGGAACCTCTTACTCTACATGTATTTAAGATTATCCAAGTTGCGGCTATGTCGTTAAAGCTAGAACTTGTGAGATATCTATCGAAAGGCTTGTTAGTAATGTTGTTGGTTGGTGGACTATTTTGGGAGGCTTAATAGAATTATTGTTGATATTGTTTGGGCTGTTTGGTGATTGTTTTAACTTTTGAGAAGTCATATAAATAGGGGAGGTGCTATCCGTTTCATCGTAAAATAGGTTGCAATCGATATATAATAGTTACGACGCTTAAACGATAACGATAGTATCATTTCTCTTATTATAGACTAAGGAGTCATGACATTTGCATAGCTTGAGGTTGGGCAGTATATACAAGGTATGTGAGGCTATCCCTTTTCTTCTTTTGCATGACTTCGATTGTACATAATGTAATGAACAAGCTTCCAAAGATACTCCACTATTAGAAGCTAGCGGTGCTTACATTGCTCCCCTTCTTATGGAACGATTGATGTTGATGTTGTTTCTGTTATTCTTATGTTTTCAAAGTTGTTGGTACTTCCTGATTGTTATAAGATTCATGATGAAGAGTTAGTCCTCATAACGTGTATAGAGGTTACCGACCTTATGCCATTCCAAAAGGTTCAGAATGTAATTCCAATGAGTCTAACATGCATTATATATGTGCCTACTTTACTCTACCGACCTGCGTTGTAGTCGGCCGGGTACGACACTTATTGTGCAACCACTGATCAGTTTGGTTTACCGAACTCCACATGGCCGGGTACGTTTTTACCGAGCCTATTACAGCCGGATACGATATGATGATGATGATGATGCCCACAGAAGCATATATATATAGATATATATATATATCATGCATTTCATGTTAGTCGCCCTCAGAGGCACTCAAATGTTCCAGGTTGTATATTCTCTATCCCTGCTTACATTACTGTTTTTATTTATGCTTTCTTGCCTTACATACTCAGTACTTTACTCGTATTGACGTCCCTTTTATTTGTGGATGCTGCATGTCATGCTGCAGGTCCTGATAGACAGGTAGACGATGCTCCCCCACTACAGTAGGCTGCCCAGTTCAGGGGTTATTGGCGAGATCCCTTCTCCGCACTTGCCATGGTCTTGGTATGCAATTTTTGTTATAGACATTATGGATATTGTCGGGGCCCTGTTCCGGCAATGTTGCAGCACTTATGTTCCTTTAGAGGTTCATAGACAGGTGTCGACTCATGTATAGTTTGGATAGCCTTGTCGACTGATTTTTGTTGTATAGTCTCTCATGGCAGCTTGTCTGCTCGTACCTTATATATAGTTTCATGACAGCCTTGTTGGCCCATGTTATATATATTTGTGCCATTATCTATTATTGTTGGTTTTTTAGGATTCATATCTACCATTTATGTTCATCTCGTCGGCCCTTATGGATCAGTCATGGCCCTCTATTTTGGGTTGTGACAGTTCGCCTCGACAGTGTAGTAGATTACTCTTATAGGATCAGGCTGTTCGCCTTGGTAGTGTTGTAAATTACTCTTATGGGATTGGGTCGTTCGCCTCGGCAGTGTTGTAAATTACTCTTGGGATCGGGTCGTTCCTTTCGGCAGTATGGTGACACTATTCTTATGGGATCGTGTCGTTGCCTCGGTAGTACAGAGTATCAATATTCTTATGGGATCGGTCCATTTGCCTCGGCAAACTCATGCTTAATAATTGAGATTGGAATTAATTATGATGATAGTTGAGTTAGATCCTTCGAGGCCGATTATGACATTTTAGTGATTTGATATAGGTCCATGTTGGAGATTCATTATTAATGTTTTGTCTGTTTCTTTGCTACTTGTTGTACAATCTCCATGTCTATTTTATGTATTTTATTACTGTTTGACCACTAGTAAGTGTCAAGTCAACCCCTCGTCACTACTTTTTCGAGGTTAGACTAGATACTTACTGGGTACACGTTGTTTTACGTACTCACACTATACTTCTACACTGAATATGTAGGTACTGAGACAGATACTACCAGTGGCCACACGGGCGCGTAGCGCACTTTCCCGGAGACTTAGTGGTGAGCTGCTTGCCTTGTTTCGATCTGCATCACTCGAGCCTCCCTCTATATTGTTTGTTGTTTCTGTCTATTATACTTCAGACAGTAGTTGTATTAGTTTTGTATATTCTCTAGATTGCTCATGCACTTGTGGTACCAGATTTCGGAGGCTTCTAGCGTTTAAGTACTGTTGTACTTATTATTACTATCATAGTGGCTTATGTATTATTTACACTTGATATTTGTGATAAAGAAGTATGTGCAGTTGCATGAGATTTTACTTATTTCGATTTTCTTAAGGAAATTTTTATTTTTAAAAGTTAAAAAGGGATAATTATATTGGAGGTTCACGTGTGGGCTTGCCTGACGACGGCGTTAGGTGCCATCACGACCTATTATAGGTTTTGGGTCGTGACAGTTTGATATATTTCATTACATGCTTTAGTTTCCACATGTCCTTACTTGTTATCTGTTATTCAATTGCTACTTGTTTTTTAATTCATTCCTCACACAATATCCGATTACCTTTTATATGTTCCTACATGTATTAATTATATATCTCCATTGTCTCATGGTTTTTATTTGTTCTTATTGTCTTTGCATTAATTGTTGCCCTTTATTATGTTATTCCGACTATCTGAGTCATTTAGCTATTCTTGAAATGATAATTTGTCTAGATTTGTGAATACGAGGTATTGGTTATTCTCGGTTTGTACTGGTAGTTCCTTGATGTTCCGTACGCTTTATTTTCCTTTTGTGTTGAGATTGCATTGTTGGTTGTGCTGAGTAGTATATGCTTATGAGTTGATATCGAGAACGGGTTGCACGCTGCAACAGATATTAATATGATATTGGGAACGGGTTACACAGCATAACAAATATTAAGATATTGGGATGGGGTTGCACGCTGCAATTGAGTATGATGTGTTGTAGCTGTATTTTTTTATCTCGTTACTGCGATATGAGTATTTTGAGATGATGTTATTCTAGGGCCCTCTGTTAGTTTACCTTCGAGCCTGTTCTTACGACTTTACTTGTTTTTATTTTTGTTGTCTTTTATCATTATTCATATAAGTTTATAGTGAGTGTCCTGTAATAGCCTCGTCACTTTTCGTCGAGGTTAGGCTCGATACTTACAGAGTATATGGGGTCGGTTGTACTCATACTACACTTCTGCACTTCTTGTGCAGATCCCAGTGTTGGTCCTAGCGGCACGTAGAGGAGACTGCTCATATCCAGTAGCTATAAGAGACTTGAGGTAGAGCTGCTCGACGTTCGCAGTCCCTTAAGTCCCTTTCTATCATGTTTTTATTTTTCATCTAGTTTCAGACGGTTGTATCTTATTCAGATCATATTTGTAGTGTTCCAACCACTCATGTACTTGTGACTTCGACTTTCTGGGATATGTTTAGACCGTATTATGATTTTATTTATCACATGTATATCAAATAATTTCAGTCTTAAATTATTAATTTTCTGATTTTAAATCGTTAAAATTGGCAAATATTTTAGCTAAAGTTGGCTTGCCTAGCAAGTGGATATTAGACGCCACACGGTCCCATGACTATTTCGGATCGTGACAAGATACTCTCATAATATTAAGATTTTAAAATAATTAAAATTTTACCTTATAAAATTCTTGATTTCTTTGCTTGATCCAAACTGAATTAAGAAAAGAAATTTTGTTTTTTTTCCTTTTCAGGTGCTTTGTCGGCTTTGCTCGAAGTCTTTAGCCGGCAAATTATTGTTGCAACTTGTTTGCCATATTTTCTATCGAGTTTTACAAATGTTTTCTCAACCAATGTAACTCATATTCTTATTACTTTATTATTCTTTGTTTTTCTTTTATATCTTTATTACTGAAAAATTTAACAATATACAGAAAATATATTTAGTTTCATTCACAATTACACTTCAATATTTTAAAATAGATGAGCCGTTATAAGAATCTGAAAAAGTAAAGAATTAGTCTCATAGTGTTGAGAACAAATAGTTAAAGTTTTAAATTAACTAATGCATAGGGTAAAATCAGTTCATATTAAATACTCGAATAACAGAATGACACGTGAAAGAGGGGACAAGTAGAAGACGAAGCAAATGGAAGTCAAAACCGAAGGCAACATCTTCGGTTGACATCGGGTAGGCCTCGAAGGGAACATTGTTAATGAGGGCAAACGAATACTTTCCACCAGATGACATTCAATGAAGAATATTCTTTAGTATTGAATACACGCCCGTTACAGAGAATTTTGACATTCATTTACCTACCGTTACATATTCATCAACGACCCCTATTATTGTCATTTAAGAGGGGGTTGATCCTAGACCTTGTTCCCTAGGTTTAGCTATAAATAGACACTTCAACAGCCATTATAACACAGGAGATTTGTAACAAACTTATGCTATATATTATTCCAAACTAAATAATACTTTATTTTCTGCCTTACAATATTCTTATTGTTGCCTTTGGAAGTGCTCCTCTTGAAACCAAGTTGTCTGTTTTTTTATCTCGATTAATGCTAAGACTTGTATTTTATAATTTTTTTAACCATTTTGGGGATCAAATCGGTTCGCTTGTCTATAAACCACGCTATAAATTCAACTATACTATTTTATGAATAAACAGTTCGGCGCCTACCGTAGGGCTTAGACAGTTGCGTAATTGAGTTGATCCTTGCATCTTTTACTAATTTGTTTGATTCTCTGTTTCTTATCAAAAATCGTAAAATATGGCAAATAATGATGCCACCATCGCACACAACATTAAGGCACAAGAAAATCCGCCTCAACACGAGGATTCGATCAGTGACACATACAACGTGGAGGATGTAGGCACGCCGGTTCATGGAGGGCGGTATCCCTGACACGTACAAGAGGCGACTCTCGATGACATTGAATATGAACATGTTACGGAAGCAGTGATGATCCTGACAGAACAACAAAAGGCTATCGTGGGTCATCTCTCACGGCAAGACCATGCCATGACATAATTGCGACAAGCGTTGCTGGGTGCTTCTAACAATGCGAATGGAAGAGGTCCAGTTCTTCCGGTGCTCCCGCAAATCAAACAGCGCAAAGGGTTGACAACAACACCCCGATGGGTGAGGTCGGCTTTGACGAGGCTGGGGGGATCGGCATCGGATCTGGTAATAACAACAATAATGATCCCTTCAAAACCATACTCATGCGGTTTATGTGGGAAATAAACGCCCAAATGGACCAAATTTTGTGGCGCACTGATAGTGTTGAAGGAACCAGACTCAAAGAAATACACCCAGTTGCCGTTCAAATCGAGTGCGACACCAGAGTTAATTATGAAGTGGTTCAAAAGCTAGATGTACCAAAATATGATGGGACTTCGGATCCTCAGGAGCACATCACCACCTATACAACCGCGGTGAAAGGAAATGATTTGGCTCCACATGAAATTGAGTCGGTCCTGCTGAAGAAGTTCGGAGAAACCCTCATGAAAGGGCCCTTGACGTGGTACTCACTCTTACTCGAACACTCAATAGATTCGTTTGAGATGCTCACAGACTCTCTCATCAAGGCCCATGCCGGGGCCATGAAGGTACAGGCCCAAAAGGCAGATATATTCAGAATTGCGCATTGAGAGTCCAAATTGCTGCGTGAGTTCGTGACCAGGTTTCAGAAAGAAAGGATGCTGCTACCTGTCGTGCGGGATGAATAGGAAGCTGAGGCATTGCCAACATTTGCGTGAAGAGGTGGCAACCATCTCATAGAGTTCTTAAGCGACCAAGCTAAGAACAATTATGGTCTCAACCGGGACAATACATAGCCCTCAAAGATAGGTGAAGAACCTCCCCGACAAACCATCAACATGATTTTCGGGGGAAATAAGATCAACGCTATAACCTTCTCGGCAGCAAAAAAGACAAAAGTATCGATGACCCATAGCAAGAGACTCGGGGATGTCGCCGAGCACGACATTACCTTCACAAAAGAGGACACTAATGGACTTATACTGCCGCACAATGATGCCCTGGTAATCTCTCTCTTAACGTTCTGGATTTTAAAATTAAACGTGTTTTAGTCGACCCAGGGAGTTCAGCCAACATCATTCAATAGAGAGTGCTGGAGCAAGCCAAGCTAACTGGAAGTATCATTCAGGCCACAAAGCTCCTCGCCGGGTTTAACTTAGCAAGTGTGACAACCCGAGGAGAGATCTTGCTTCCTACGAACGCCAAAGGGGTCATGAAGACTACCTTGTTTGAGTAGTAGATGGCGACATGGGCTATAACATAATTCTTGGCAGACCATGGCTACATGAGATAAAGGCCGTGCCATCAACACATCACCAACTTCTGAAATCCCCAACTCCAGAGGGAATCAAACAAATAAGAGGGGATCAACCGGCAGCAAGGGAGATGAATGCGATCTCGGTTTCTAGCAGTAAAGAGAAGGAACACGCGACATAGCAATTACAAGAACCGGCGCCCATTCCCGAACCAAACGAAGTCGACAAAAGGGAGGAGCCGTCGGAATCCTATCAGGTACTAAGATATTTCCAGATATCGGGAGCGGAAACTCGTTGTTCGCACCTCAAAAAATTTGCCTTGGCTCTCGTAGTCGCTGCTGGAATGCTTACGCCTTATTTTTAATTCCACCTGATAGCCGTGGTGACAACTTTTCTCCTGCGGAATATCCTTCACAAACCTAAGTTGTTAGGTCGACTGGCCAAATGAGTTAGTCGAAATTAGTGAATTCGATATCGAATATAAACCCAGGACTACGATCAAATAACGTGTTTTTGCTGACCTCATGATAGATTTCAATCGCGGGCTGTTGCCTTTGGCCATTAAGGAAGCAGTAATGGTGGAAAATGACATCAGGAATTTAAACCTTGTTCACGAATGGAGCTTCTAACGTGAAAGAGTCTGGGCTCGGGGTAGTTTTAATCACGCCCTCGGGAGAAGTACTGAGGCAGGCCATAAAAACTATTTCCTTGACTAACAATGAAGCTGAGTATGAGCCTTTGATTGCAGGACTTGAACTGGCCCAGGGACTAGACTCCGAGGTCATTGAAATCAAATGCGATTCCCAAATAGTGGTAAATTAAGTATATGGAATCTTCGACACCAAGGAGGAACACATGCAACAATATGAGGTGAAAGTTCAAACTTTGCTTGTACGGTTCAGGGAATGGTCAATCACCCACATCCCAAGAGAAGAAAACGCGAAAACAGATGCATTAGCCAATCTAGGCTCATCCACGGAAGTGAAGGGATCAGATTAACGGTACGGCCGTACAACTCATGCACTCGGTATTGGATATGGATGGTTATTATGAAGTAAATGCGACCAACTTGGTCTGGGACTTGAGAAATGAAATCATCGATTACCTTGAGCACGGTAAGCTGCCCGAAGACCCAAAGGCATCTCGGGCACTCCGCACTAAAGCTGCTCGTTACAGCTTCTTGGGAGGACAGTTATACATAATGTCGTTCCAAGGCCTGTTGGCCCGATGTTTCGGAGCCTCCGATGCTAATTACATCATGAGAGAGGTTCACAAAGAATTTGTGGAAATCACTTAGGTGCAGATTCATTGGTGTTTAAATTAGTTAAGGAAGGATATTACTGGCCCCGGATGGGACAAGATGCTAAGGCGTTCGTTCAGAAATGTGATAAGTGCCAACGCCATTCGTCATTAGTACACCAACCAGCAGAGCTATTGCACTCAGTATTATCGCCATGGCCATTCATGAAATGGGGCATGGACATAGTAGGTCCGCTGCCACCGGGTCCCAGTAAGGTAAGGTTTCTTTTGATTTTAACTGATTACTTCTCTAAGTAGGTTGAAGTGGGTCCTTACTAGAAAATCTGCAAGCACAAAGTGGTTTATTTCTTGTGGGAGAACATAATTTGTCGGTTCGGAAGATCGAAGGAGATTACTTGCGACAACAGGCCACAATTCATAGGCGCAAAGGTCACGAAATTCCTTGAAGACATAAAAATCAAAAAAATCACATCTTCGCCGTACCATCCGAGCGCAAATCGCCAAGAGGAATTGACAAATAAGGTGATTATTCAAAACCTCAAAAAGAGATTGGAAGCAGCAAAAGGCAAGTAGCCCGAAGATTTACCGGGAGTGCTATGGGCATATCAGATAACGACCAAGTCAAGCACGAAAGAGACACCTTTCTCTCTCGTATGTGGAGCCGAAGCTCTGATCCTGGTGGAAGTAGAAGAACCTACCTTGACGTACTTCTGGGCGGACGGAGAAACAAACAACGAAGGATTGCTAGTCAAATTGGAGCTGCTCGATGAACGTAGGGACTTGGCGCACATAAGAATGGTGGCCCAGATATTTTATCATATTTTAAGCTATGGAGTTCGGATTTGCGCGATCTTGGAGGCAATTTTCACCACATGAATTGGGATAAGTATTTTCTACTTGGTTTTGATTATATTCCGTGATTCTATCTTCGTTTTAGGAATTTCATTGATGATTTCAAAAGAGAAATTTGGGGGTTTTGTCTAAAGTTTCTTAAAGTGAGTTTTTGAATTTTGAACATCAATTTGGAGTCGGATTTGAGTGAAATTAGTATGGTTGAACTCGTAATCAAATGGGTTATCGGAATTTATGAGTTTGTCAGGTTCCGAGGTGCGGGACCGGGTTTGACTTTTTGGTTGACTTTGAGTTATTGATTAAAGATTCGACCTTTATCATTTGGGTTGGTTTTATTTGGCATTATTTGATGTATTTGATTTGCTTTTGGCTAGTTTCGAGCCGTTCGGAGGTTGTTATGTGCGGGATGGAATTTCTAGAGGGTCGTTTGACTTGTTCGGTATTTGTTTTGGCTTGTTTGAGGTAAGTATCTTATCTAAACTTGGTTGAGGCACTAGTTGCCTAAATTATTTGTGATAGATATATGCTAGGGGTGCACACATGTGTGGAGTTTGAGCCCATGTGCTAACACCGTGGGTACTTATCCATGCTGGGGTTGTGCTTAGGCTATGATATGCCTAGAATAGACTGTTAAGCTTCAAGCTATTACATTTCTCATATTTGTAAAATTGTTGTGAACTATTTGATCCATGTTTGAGGGTACATAGAGGCTTAATCCCTAAATGAACGTGGTAAATGCTATTCTATAATGAAATTGCCAATTTGAGCAATAATAGCACATTTTGCACATGCCTACTCTTTAGCATGTTAATTATACTAGTCCAGGAGCATGAGATTTGTTATTCATTCATCAAATACATGTATACTAGTCCAGGAGCATGAGATTGGACTGGATGCATGTGACCACGTCGGGCGGATTGTGTTGTTATGCCTATGACTACGCCTGGCGAATTGTGTTGTTATGCCTGTGACCACGCTGGTCGAAATGTTTATATATGTTTGTGACCACGCCGGGCGGATTGCGACATAGCCTCTGACCACGCCGAGCGGATCCATCACATTGAGCATGTGACCACGTCGGGTGGGTTATGATATTGAGCATGTGACCACCGGGCTGGTAGCACGTTGAATTGGCTTTGCTTGTGTGTATATAAGGATCCATCCCCCTAAGGTCACCCTCTTATGTTTCTCTCTTGATTGTGTACTATAGATTATGAGAAGCCGATGGATTTCTGGTTGATGTGAGCTTTGGGAGAGCTGATTATTATTATTGGATCGGGTTGCACGTCGCAACGGACTGATATTTGGTTATTGCATTTCTTCTTAACTTGCAAATTTCCTTGACTGTTTATCGAATCTACTTGCATATCCTCTTATATGTTGGATTGTTGACTGAGTAGAACATTTTAGAACAAAGAATTTTGAGCATCAAGCGGATATACCTGAGATTTTCTTGATTTGATCATATATATATGTTCTACACTTGTTGAAAGTGTGAACTGTACAGGTGTTGGTAAGTATCATTTATAGTTCTTGCTTCTTGTACCTCGCCAAGGTTAGTTAGGATACTTATTGAGTACATGTGGTCGATTGTACTCATACTACACTAATACACCTTGCGTGCAGATCTTGGAGTTGATATTGCTGTGTATGGCGGGAGCTGGCATTGAAGTGCACCTGCATTCCAGTTATGGCTATCACTTGTCACGTATATTCCAAATAGATATTGTAATTATTTCAATTTAGTTTTGTAAATCTAAGTCTTAGTGGCCCATGACTTGTACTACCAGTCTTTGGGGAGTTGTATAAAATTCAGTTATTTCACATTTGACTCTTATCATAATCATTAAATTGTGTTTTATTATTATTTGGCTTACCTAGCGGGTTGGTTTAGGTGCCATCACGACGGGTGAATTTTGAGTCATGACATCATCTTTCAAATGAATCTCCGTAAGATAGTACCTCGCAAAATAAGAGAAGTTAAATTGTTAGTGAAATAACATAAGGTAAAAAAAAAAGAAATTAAATGACATGTTTTTGCAATGATTTTTGGTTTTAAAATATTTTTTGGAAAATGATTTGAATATGTGTTTGGAAAAAAGCTTTTTGAAAATAGTTTGAAAAATATCATAGGAGGCTCGGATGTATATTTGATTTTCGTCTAAACATGAGAAAGGGCACTGTTTTAGTTGCGTACTACGGTGGCTAATCGCGTCGCTGTACTAAGGGGAGGTTCATCACGTTTCTCGTGTTTCTTTTTCTAATTTTTATCGTCATCACCTCATTCTTTCAGGCCCGGTTCGGAGGGTCAATCCGGAGGGACATGACCTCAATAATTCGGAGATTATTTTCATCGGCCAGTCTAATTAACATACTGGGCGTTTGGACATAAGAATTGTAAAATTTAAAAAAAAAAAAATTTCTTTCAAGTGAAAATTATATTTGAAAATTAAAGTTGTATTTGGGCATGAATATAATTCTGGATTGTTTTTGAATCTTTGTGAGTGATTTGAGTGAAAATTTTGAAAAATAATTTTTTGAAGTTATTCAAATTTTGAAAAATTAAAAAATTATCTTCAAATGAAAATTGAAAATTTTATGGCCAAACACTAATTCTGAAAAAAAGTAAAAAAATTTCAAAAAAAAAATTAAAAAATTTCATTACCAAAGGGCTCATAGTATATGTCCAACATCATCAGAATGTGCAGGAACACCAAAATAACGACAATAACCATAGAACTAAGGTTCAGCAGCAGTAGCAAGGTCACAAAGCATCAATATACCGGAAATTACAAGGGGCAAATACCAAATCGTTGTATACGTGAGCAACAATGACCACCCATCTAAAATTAATAATGAGCTACAACCAAACAAGAAATCCTCACAATTATATTTCATCGTCCCAACTAGGGGTGGCAAAGGGTCCGGTCCCGTCACGGACCGGAATTTTTTTTACGGTTCGGTCCGGTCCGGTACCTTTATTGGGCCAGAACCGGACCTAACCGGTCATTTCCGGTCCGGCCCCCCGGCTAAAATCTCTCCGACCGGATCGTGACCGGTACCGGTGGCCGGTCTACCGGTTTTATCCGGTCCAGTCCGGCCGGTCACCCGGTTATATATATATATATATATTTTTTTTTTTTTTTATTAATTGCCATTTGCCTCATTTATTTAACTTTATAAATAAATGAAAAATATGTTTCAAAGTTAAAACTTAGAATTAAAGAAGTTACACTAATATTCTTACAAAGTTTGAATTAGTTTCAATATTTATAATTAGATTCAAATTTCAAACCTTGAAATATATTCAAAGTTAGTAAAATTATAAATTTGTAGTAGTTTAGTAGAAGGAAATTATAAGTTTTTGAAAATATAACAACTAAATATTACTAACTTTGAATATATATTTGAAATGAAAAATATGTTTCAAAGTTAAAACTTAGAATTAAAGAAGTTACACTAATATTCTTACAAAGTTTGAATTAGTTTCAATATTTATAATTAGATTCAAATTTCAAACCTTGAAATATATTCAAAGTTAGTAAAATTATAAATTTGTAGTAGTTTAGTAGAAGGAAATTATAAGTTTTTGAAA
>MCJB01000652.1:36900-48415 GCA_002018475.1 Nicotiana obtusifolia | reverse complement strand
TTTTTTTTTTTTTTTTTTTTTTTTTTTTGGTTATTAGTGATACGAGTGGGAAAACTCATGATTGGATCTTGTTTCCACCTGTACTGGCTAAAGTGTCTCCTAAAGGTTTCTTTCTTTTGATATATTTAGTGATTTTTAAACTATTTTTATTGTATTCCTTGGACGGCTGAATCTGATTGAGTTGAATCTTTCCGGCAACTCTGTGTAGTCATATATATTGTTCTACATCTTTTCTATATATATATATATATATCTCCAGTGGCTAGTGCTATGGTTATTTCAATTGTCTACATAGTAGGTATAGGCTGAATCATGATAGAAATTTATGAATTTAAAATTTTAACTTTTTAAAATTATTGTGTTTAAATTAATAATTTATATATGTTCTCAGGAAAAAATAGGGTGTCGATCAAAGTTGTTGTGTACCATAGAATTGGTAATGTTACGCGACGCCTTCCTGAGATGCTTTGGAAGGGTAGCGTAAGGCTAAGCAATCGCTGTCAGTGCGATTGCCGTCCGCCAACTGATGTCCCCTCCGCACGCTAGACTAGATTGTCAGTGCCGTGCGGGAAAACCAATTCGTAGGCAACAAGAGAAATGAGAGCAGCGGAAGCTTTGGTTGGATTTTTGAAAATAGCTTGCTTGAATAAATGAAAGTCTATTACAAAAACTACGCGGTGTCGAGGGGGTGAGACACCAGTACAGAGAATTGCTTGCTTGCTTGAATGTTTGAATGCTTATACCCCCCTAATAATGCTTAAAAAATAAAAACCCAAATTACATGAGTAGACCTAATGCGAGCTCTAGGAGCACAATGAATATAAAACAGTAAACCTATTCTATATTTACAATGAAAGGAACTTAGTCTTCTATGATGTAGAAATACTAAGTCCAATGGCAGCAATCTTGTCTTGACGGTCAGGGTCCCCGCGCGCGTTGCTGTCTGCGCGCGCGGCACTATTGATGATGGCCCGCGGCGGGGCGCTGGCACTTGTGCTTGGATCATGATGGATGCGCGCGGCCTTGGCTGTGCGCGCGGCATCTCTTGGTTGTGCGGCATTGTCTGCGCGCGCAGCATGGTTGACACTCGCAAGCCGCTGGACGCCGGCAAGGAGTGTTGGTGGGGCGACAGAGGCACTTGCGCACTTGTCACTTGGCGCGGCCAAGACCACGGGGCCGTCCGTGGCGCTAGGCTTT
Source organism: Nicotiana obtusifolia (assembly GCA_002018475.1). Classification (NCBI taxonomy): domain Eukaryota; kingdom Viridiplantae; phylum Streptophyta; class Magnoliopsida; order Solanales; family Solanaceae; genus Nicotiana; species Nicotiana obtusifolia. The sequence goes on along the minus strand of MCJB01000652.1, from coordinate 47,218 downwards.
GAGAGGCTTAGGACGCCACGGGGCGCGTCCAAGGGGTCATGGGACGAGGCTGGAAAGCCGCCCATGACATAACACATGCTAAAATTTTGTCTTGCAGTCTACAGTTTTGTCATGAGTTTTATCCGAAACTTCAGTCGAAACATGCTGAAGTTTTTAGTTCATTTGCTAAAATTTCATACTAAACATGCTTAAGTTTTTGTCCTGCAATATGTAATTTTCTAATGAGTTTTTGCTAATGCATGCTGAAGTTATTTAGTTCATTTGCTAAAACTTCATACCAAAACGTGCTGAAGTTTTGTCCTGCAGTCTACAGTTAATTCATGAGTTTTATCCGAAACTTCAGTCTAAACAAGCTGAAGTATGTTAGTTCATTTGCTAAAACTTCAAACTAAATATGCTTAGGTTTTTGTCTTGTAGTATGTAATTTTCTAATGAGTTTTTGCTAATACATGCTGAAGTTATTTAGTTCATTTGCTAAAACTTCATACCAAAACGTGCTGAAGATTTGTCCTGCAGTCTACAGTTTTGTCATGAGTTTTATCTGAAACTTCAGTCTAAACAAGCTGAAGTTTTTTAGTTTATTTGCTAAAACTTCAGACTAAACATACTTAAGATTTATCTTGCAGTATGTAAGTTTCTAATGAGTTTTTGCTGGTGTATGTTGAAGTTACTTAGTTCATTTGCTAAAACGTCATACCAAAACATGCTCAAGTTTTGTCTTGCAGTCTATAGTTTTGTCATGAGTTTTATCCGAAACTTCAGTCTATTTTGCTGAAAATAGTCTTTATTAAAGAAGGGAAAAATCGTCTTTTTAAAATACTTTTAACAAAAAAAGGGATACGAATGTAAACAGAAAAATAAAACGGGTACAAATTAAAAAGGGGCGACCAAATAGGAAGCCCATGCAATTTTTACTTGTATTGTTCCTCTCCATTTAACTGGGCCAGTTTGCAGCCCAGTTGATTTAAGTCCAGGATAATCAGTATCCGGATCAGTTTAAATCAGAGTACCAGACGATAGTTCGCTACGTATTTACACTTAATAGTTCTAACTAATGAGCAGAAGTCTTGGTTGTCACTCAATTCTTTCTCTCTTTTTTTCCAATGGATCAGTCAATACCCGCCTCATGAGGAGGCACATCCTTTTTAATCTTCCAAAATGACACTCTTTTTTATAGTGTATAATCACTCTTAATATAAAATAAAATTATTAAAAGCAATGTACTATGTTGAAAAAGTTACTCCGGTGTCATTATTCTAAGTTTAAGGAACTAACTTCCATGGCCTTTGGAAGCGAGCTTTCTTCAATCGTGGCACGCTAGTGCTGATTTCTTATGCTCATGTGTTTAATTTAACTAATTTTATGAGTATGTGAGTTATGCGTGTATTCTTATCATTGAAAATAAATTTTAGAAAACTACATAAATAATTTAGTCAAAAAAAATTATACAGTGAAGTCGCTTGCGGGTTCTATTTGTAGAAGTCTTTTGCGTATCCTATTTGCTTCTTCGTTTTTGAGTTGGAATTCAAAAAGCAAAGAATCAATGATAAAAGAATAATACTGTAAGAACATCATATTAATGGATAATTTTCAGGAACATTGCTTAACCCATGCAAAATAATCAAAACAGTTAAAGTCTGGTCCTCTGCACCTATGCATAGTAATCAAAATCATTGTCCAATAGAACTTTTGAATATTTAATTGTTATTCAATGTGAAATTGTTACTATGTCTTCGAATTTCAACTTTCTATTGCATAACTAAATTATATTATACATAGACAATATTATTCGTCTTGCTTTTTTACTCAAGTTATATATATATATATATATATATATATATATTTTGACCAATAACCGGCAACGATCAATTTTTTAAAAGTGCATATAATTATTAGCACGATGAATATTCAGAAGTTTAAAATCTTACAAAAGAATAACCAACATGACTAATTTCTTAAAAGCGCATACCCTTATTATCACAATTCACAAAGAACCCAAGGAACATCTAGAAGCTTGGAATATAATAAAACCTTGCCTCAAAATATATTTTTGCTAGATGGCAAGCTATTTTATCAATTTTTTATTTTGATATAGAATATATCAAAGGAAGCTCAAATTTCATGTCAGATTTCTTTACTAGAGAATTCCTGCAAGGCAGATAATGGTTAGGAAAAAGAAAGCTGATCCTCCATACCTGCGTTTCCAACTCCATCAGAAGATTCAACATTGGCTGTTTTTCTCTGGTGAGTGGTTTAGCGGCAATTTGTGCTAAATCAAAATGGAGATAATTGTATTTCTATCTATATTTTTCTATAGACTTGATATTGAGAAGTTTGATCTCTTCATGCTCCGATTCAAGAGGAATAGTCTGTTCGATGGTAGACATGTGATAATCACTTGTTAGGTTGTTCCATCTGGAAGACTTGTAATTGACTCTTTCCTCATGCGGATCTATGAACGGCCTAATGGGAACCAACAATATTGGAAAGAAAAATTCTTAGATGGTTTGCCAAAATCACTTAGGGATTTAGTCAAAGAAGAATTCCAAAATTAATATTCCGGTGGTATTGTTCCTTACGATCAGATCACCTATGGTCAAATTACCAGCCAAATCCAGCAAGTTGCTCTCAAAATCTGTAAACAAGATAAAATGCTGAGACGATTAGCCAAAGATAGGGCTCAAACTCGTAAAGACTTAGGTAGTTTTTGCGAACAGTTTGGTCTACCTCCTTGCGGTAAAGAGCCTCACAAAAGGCGCAAACCCAAAAAGGAACTTCCTAGTCCTAGCAATCCTACGTCCAAGTATAGGAAAAGAAGACCTTCCCATACGAAGCCGAAGTATTCTAAACCTAAAGTTGAGATTACACCAACTTTAACTACGGCCAAATGCTACAGATGTGGTAAAACAGGTCACATTGCCAAATATTGTAGGGTTTCAAAGGCGATTAGGAACCTTTATCTTGATGAGTCTTTCCTTAATAAAATATAAGGACTCTTGCTTATAGACGGCGATTCTGAGGTTGTTGAAGACGAGTATGAACACCAATTTAACCAACTCCAAGATAGTCCTCATCATCTTCAACCCAGTCTGATCGAGAAGCTCAGAAAAGTCTTTCTGGGATTAGTGTTCTAACTAAAGAGCAAGATCACCTCCTTGAAGTTATTGGTAATCTCCAAGACTCAAATCTCAAAAAGGATTACCTAGACCAACTCAAGAAAGTTTTAGATAAACCTTCTCCGTCTTCCTCCAAGCTTCCTAATTATCCTCAGGTGGCTCACACCTATAACATCATGGACATCCTCAAGAGATTTCCATCTCAAAAATCCAAGGCAACAACCATAACTATTGAGGACCTTCAATCTGAAATAGCTTACCTTAAAGAGGAAATTAAAGAAATCAAAGCAGGTCAAGAATTAGATCGTCCTGTTCTCCGACAACTTTCTAATGAACCTGAGCATAAGGAGGATACATATATTGCCCAAGAACCTATTGTCCAGGAAGGTGACATAGGTCCATTTATAGGTTATCTTTCTAGAATTAACATTCAAAAATTTCATATCAGAATAACTATGATAATCAATAAGTCTTTTGTCCTTGATACAGTTGTTTTATTTGACACTGGTGCTGAACTCAGCTGCATTTTTTTTTAAAGAGAGGCCCAACCCAAAAAAAAAAAAAAAACGCTCTCCGTACAAACACAGAAAGCTGAAGCTGAACAGTACCCAAGCAAAGAGATGACCGTTGCTCCGTCACCGTCTGGTGGAAAACCACCGGACCAGCCCCAAAACTGCTCGCCTTGTCAGTGCGCACCAACCCCAGCAAACAACACCTCAAAACAACATCCCAGCTGACATGAATTTGCAGAATGGAAAATCGATGAAAAATAACCTGGGAGCTCCAAACACCCCCTCAATTGTTCCTAGGCCTAATCGAGACAACCCAAGTGCAGAAACTTCTTCTCCAACCTCTTTCTGACATTTCGCTGCTGAAATCATAAACGATGACCAACCAAGCTACCCAGAAAAGCAACATTTGGTCATGCATGATAATCGGCTAACTCAAATGGCTCAAGACCATCGCCAAAAGATTTCTGATATTCAGAAGGCTGTTTCCCCCCCTTCAATTCCAATTTCTGATCAATCAACTTCCACAAAACTGCAAAAGGAGAATCTGACAAGTCTAAGCACTCTAGATGTTCAACGAAATGTCAGTGAAGCTATATGGATAGTCATCCCTGAACTGCCATGACATCTATATTATATGAAAATATTGACCCCGCTACTATCCCCTATTGGTAAAGCTCTCTTCTTGGACCTTGCCTCATTTCAAAAAACCATAGGGAGTGTTGCAAAGATCAAAATGCAAGTTGATCTCACCAAAGAATTGCCTACTCATGTCTGGCTTGGATATGACGAGGATGTCAATGGAGAAGGTCAATGGCTCCAGATTCAATATGATAATCTCCCTGAGTATTGCATCTACTGTAGACACCAGGGCCATTCAATTCAAGTCTGTCAAGTCAAGCTAAAAGAGGAGGAAAATCAAAAAAGAAAGGAAGAAACATCAGCTACAGAGAAAGAACCACAGACCACAACCTTAAGTCGCACCAAAGATAATCAGTTTAGAGGTAATCAAAAGATCAGACATCAACACCACAATTTAACTGAGACATCAAAGGAACAGGCTATTAACCAAAAAGCAGAGGAACACCAACAGAACAAAGAACACCAAACTTTGGGAGATACACCAACACAAGATGAATGGCAAACACAGAAAAAGAAGCATTTCAAAGGTAACTCCCAAGCCAGCAAGAAGCAGCAGCAGATGTACATACCAAAGCAAGCTGTGAAACAGGCCATTGATGTTGCATCCACACATGAAATTATCAGAACTACACAGTCAGGTATACCCTCTACATCCCAACAGGTAGCCTTAGAAATATTGAATCAATTCATAACTCTGGAGGCACCAACACTGTATCCCATTCCCATGGCCCCCCTATTATAATTGTTGATCATGAAGTTGATGGAGGAATGGAGAAATGTCAGGAGAAAACCAGTTTATTGCAGGAAGGGGTACCTACTGGGGTTGGGATTCCTTATATTTCGCATGAGTGTGCTAGAGCACAATTGATTGACCATAGGATGGCCCCCCTCAATCCCTCTGCACCAGCTATAGTAGAGCCCCATACAGTTACTGCTATGAGAGAAGAGACTTGTGATATAATTAGCTCAGATGAATATCAAATCGATCTGCAGGAAGATGCTATAAGGAGACTCCTAAAAGGGAAAGCCCCTGTAGTATCTGATTTCAGCATACAATCTCCTAAATCCAAAAGCAAGCTAAGCCAGAAGAAGAGAAAAGCCATGAGAAAACAGTCTGCAGGAATTTCTATCAATGAACCTACATCAGATCAATACCTTCAGGAATCTACAACTTCATACCACAACCCATCTTCCAATTTGAAATGGAACCCTAATGTCGATACTGTCAACAAATCGCAGACATATAGAGACCCTGTGCCAGACCCCTCCCTTTCACAACTTCTACTACATGTTAATGAGCAGGACAGGCAGGAGGAACTGAAAAAACACACTGCCCTAATACCTACTCCCCTAGAAGAGTGCCCTCTAAAATATTATTCACAACATGATGAATATAGGCCCATTCTTTCAGAGAATGAGATGAGTGGAGGTTTTGAGGAAGAAGCTGGACTCAGTGATGCCACAGAAGAGGACCAGCTTTGTGATCTCCTTGAAACAATCATTAATGGGGAACACTATCAAAATGACGTCATTCAAAACCAGGGGTTATCTCCTAGAACATATAACCCATCACCAAGGATCACAAGAAAATGGCTGTTAGAAAAAGCACTGTCCTACCAAAATCCAACCCCCCTCCATGTTTTAATGATCAGTACACTTATATGGAATGTCAGAGATATTAGAACCTCTGGAGCCATTGAGAGACTCAAAACTTTAAAACAGATCCATAATCTCTCCCTCATAGCTGTTCTAGAACCATTCCTAGACTCTTCACATATCACCCAATACCAAAACCAACTATGCATCATGTAGCTTCCAACATCAATGACAAGATATGGATTTTCTGGGATAAGGAATTTTCTGGTACTATCACAGGTCAAGATGAACAGCAAGTCACAATTGAATTAAAGCACGCAGAAGCCCCTGAAATCTTTCGCCTCACAATCATTTATGCTAAATGCAAACCTCTTTTGAGGAGACCACTGTGGGACACCCTAAGGAACAAAGCACAGAACTCTAATTTACCATGGTGTGTCATAGGGGATTTCAATGTGATTGCACCAATTGAAGAAAAGATAGGGGGTATCCCATACCAACTCAACAAAAGCTTGGAGTTCCTGAGCATGATTGAGGATTGTGGACTCACTGACTTGGATACTATGGACCTAGATACACTTGGTCTAATGGCAGAGGCCCCTGTTCAATTGTTTGGAAAAGACTGGATAGGGGATTGGCCAATGACAACTGGCTTGCAGCACACCCTGCCACTACCATTACACATCTGGCATCCACAAGATCAGATCACTGCCCTCTTCTAATGGAAATTAATGCCAGACAGGATAATGCCATTAAGTATTTTAAATTCCTAAACTGCTGGACAGAAAATGCAACCTTCATGCCATTGGTACAACAGGTTTAGAATACCCCAGTCACTGGAAATGCAATGTGGATTTTTCATCAAGAAACAAAAACTCTTTGCAAAGAATTATCCAAATGGTCCAAACAAGAATATGGGGATATATTCCAGAAAGTCAAAGAATTTGAAGAGAAAGTCAGAAAAGCAGAAGAGACCTGGACAGAGTCTAACAAAGAATCAGATAGAACAATTGCCCACGAACTCAATGCTCAATATGTCAAACATTTGAAAATTGAATAGGCTGTCCTGAAGCAAAAAAACAAAACTACAATGGTTCAAGGACGGAGATGCCAACACCAAATATTTCCACAGCCTGATCAGAGGCAGAAGAAGAAAGCTGTATATCCACAAAATCAAAAATGAAGATAATGACTGGATATATGGTGATGAAGCAATAGGTGAAGCTGCCTGTGACCATTTCCACAACTTATTCACTGACCCTGGTGGAGTCATCAGGGAAGATCTTTTATCTTACATTCCTACACTAATTACAGAAGAAGATAATCACCAACTCAACAAAGATCCTACAATGGAAGAGCTTAGAGAAATGGTTTTCTCAATGAACCCATCCAGTGCTGCAGGTCCAGATGGCCTCAATGGAAAGTTCTTCCAGCATTGTTGGGATCTCATCCAGTTTGATCTCTTCAAATTGGTGAAGGCATTATTCTATGTTCAATCAATGCCTAGGTACATGACACAAGCATGCTTGATGCTGATACCTAAAGTGGAATTCCCTAACACTTTGTCAGAATTTAGACCTATACGCTTGAGCAATTTCATCAATAAGATTATATCCAAGATTATCTCTAAAATAATTGCACCCATTCTTCCCAATATCATCTCCCCAAATCAAACTGGCTTTATCAAAGGCAGAAGTATCTCTGAGAATATTATGCTTGCACGAGAGATTGTCCAGGGAATCAAGAAGCCAAACATAGGCGCTAATGTAGTGATGAAACTGGATATGGCAAAGGCTTATGATAGAGTATCTTGGTCCTTTACATGTATAATGATGAGAAGAATGGGTTTTAGTGAAAGAATCATTGACATGGTATGGAGAACAATGTCCAACAACTGGTACTCTGTTATAGTCAATGGCAACTTCTTTCACTCCACTAGAGGTCTAAAACAAGGGGACCCTCTGGCACCTTCACTTTTCGTTTTGGGAGATGAATTACTGTCTAGGATGCTCAACAATTTGGGAGATGAATTACTGTCTAGGATGCTCAACAATCTCACACACGATCAGTTCTTTAATGGCTTTTATATGGAAAAGAGAGGACCTCAAATCACATACCTGAGCTTCGCAGATGATGTGATCATTTTCACTTCAGGCTGCAGAACCTCTCTAAAGAAGATCATGAAGGCTCTTCAAGATTATGAGCAGACATCTGGGCAACAGATTAACAAAAACAAAAGTCATTTTATGACTTCCCCCTCTGCCTTCCAATACACTACCAGGAGAATTCAACAAGTCACAGGCTTTACCAAAAAGGAATCCCCTCTAACCTACTTAGGCTGCCCCCTATACATTGGCAGGAAAAGGATTATGTACTTCAATAGTATCATCTCTAAAGTGGTAAGTAGGATAAGAGGTTGGCATGGCAAATTACTATCTTATGGAGGTCGATTGACCTTAATCAAGCATGTCCTGCAATCGCTCCCTATTCACTTGTTGTCAACAGTCACACCCCCAAAAACTGTCCTTAAACAGATAGAGAAACTGGCAGCTAATTTTTTCTGGGGGATGAACAAAGAAAAGAACAAATACCATTGGGCTTCATGGCATACACTGTCATACCCACTGGAAGAAGGGGGCATTGGACTGAGATCTATAGCAGAGATTTGTAGATCTATGGAATACAAACAATGGTGGGGATTCAGGACCAAACAGACACTATGGAGCAATTTCTTGTTGGCAAAATACTGTAAGAGATCACACCCAGAAAAAAAAGATGGAGCTCTGGACAGTCACAGACATGAAAAAGAATGATGATCAACAAAGAAACTGCTAACCATCACATTCAATGGAGACTACACTCAGGAAATTCCAGCTTTTGGCGGAATAACTGGCTAGGTACTGGGCACTTAGCTAACTTTAGACAAGGGCAGGACAGACCTGGCAACACCAAGGTATCACATTATTGGACAGACGGGCAATGGGATATCCAGAAACTCAGTCAAATAACATCTCAAATAGCCCCCCTGTCCATAATCTCACACATTCTCCAAGTCAAAATCCATTATAACCCCCTCATTAATGACACACCAATATGGCAGCCTTCTGCTTCTGGGGAATTCTCTTGTGCACCATCATGGACTGTTCTGAGAGAAAGAAAACAAGTACGGCTCATAAATAAGATGATATGGCACAAGAAAATACCCTTCAAATGGTCGTTTTGCCTATGGAGAGCACTGAGAAACAAGCTGCCCACAGATGACAGAGTCGCTAGATTTGGAGCTCCAAGTGTTAACAAGTGTGTATGCTACACCAAAGCAGGGAATAAAATAGCGGAGCACAAACTCAACTCAGGTCAATTTTCCAAAGTCATATGGAAACACTTCAATGAACTAGTTGGGATTCAAAATCACAGACAGTCCCTAACAATGAAGTTGATGAACTGGTGGCTGCAAAAAAGAGAGAATGAGGTGCAGAAATTGGTCTTAGACACATTACCAATCATTATATGCTGGAATCTGTGGAAAAACAGATGTGCAGCCAAATATGGGAGAAAATCATCATCAGTTACCAGAACACTGTACTCAATCACATCCGATCTGCTTCTGCTGCTCAGAACATCTTATGCTAACATCAAATGGCCTGCCACATGGCCAGAAATGTACATAGCTATAGAGAGTTTACAACATCACACCAATTTGCAGCAAGTAGTTTGGTTGAAGCCAACAAATGATTCCAACTTCCTAAGACATTATAACAGCCAAAGGGACCTGCCTGCACTCATAAGGGGACAGATTTACCTTGACAGTAAAGGCACCCCTGCATTTAGACATAGGAAGTCCAAAAGACTCAACTTCCCACCACACATGATGAATCACAATGCACCTAGATGATTAACATGTACATATTCTTGAGGAAAGAAACATTAACTCAACATACTACAAAGCTAGGATAAAGTAATATCAACACAAGCAGTAAGCTGAGCAACAGATTTTTCTTCCATTTGACTGCTCTGCTGCTGAAAATCCACTGCTCACCCAACCTAGTTCAAAATCTCCTATTTAAGATAATAACACACAAGCCAAAATCAGTAAGCCAACAGGAACCCCCCCCCCTTCTTAACATGTCTGCTAAGTTTTGCAGGAAAATAAACCTTACAGCAGCAGTTGAGATACCCAGATTTTGTCGTTGTTGCTGCTACTGGAATTTCTTCTGTTTTTTCACTAAACATCACAGAAGCAGGAGCAGATCTTTGACGTTGTTGCTGCTACTGGAATCTCCTCTGTTCTGCTGCTTCCTTCACAGACAGCAGGGTAATAGGCAGCATCAAACACCCCCACAAAAGCAGCAAAAACCCCACTCCAGTAGCGACAGTAATAGAAGCAAGGAAATTCAATCAACACTCCAATAGAAATCATAACTCACAGAAGCAAAACATCTCCGCAGCAGCAGTAGT
>MCJB01000652.1:0-18441 GCA_002018475.1 Nicotiana obtusifolia | reverse complement strand
GGTGCTATGAGTTGTTTGTTTCTATCCTAAGATTTATATTACTGCTTTTATGTTGTATTCCTGTCTTACATACTCAGTACATTTTCCGTACTGACGTCCTTTACTTTGTGGACGCTGCATATCGTGCTGCAGGTCCAAATAGATTGGCAGACAGAGCTCCCCCACCGCAGTAGGTCACCAGTTCAGCAGGAATAGCAAGATTCATCTTTCGGACTTGCTATAATTGGGTATGCATTTTGTGTAGATATTTTGGGCATGTCGGGGCCCTGTTCCGACATAGGATGTTTTGTGTTTATTCTCATAGAGGCTCATTAGACAAATGACAGTCGTATGTGGACAGTTGTTGGGTATGTATATTTGTAAACTTTATGTCCAAAACATGGTAATACGTTTCCACGGATTTGTAAATGTATATGCATGTGCACGGAGTGTGTCTCCGGAGGCGGTTTAATTTAATGATTTGTTGTTTGAAATAATAAGTAAAAGAAGGCTAATAAGTTAACGGGGACGAAGGGTTCGCCGGTACTCTGCAAGCAGGGCCCGATGCCCGTGTCGCGGGCCCGCCGGGCGGGGCGTGACAGAGAGTGGTATCAGAGCAAAGTTGTGTCCTAGGGATTGTCTATGAGCCGTTTCTAGTAGGGTCTTGATTATAGGTGTGTTGCGCGCCACATTTTATAATCAGGAGGCTACCTGACATTTAGGAATGTTACCTTCTTTCTGAATCTAGATCGTGCTTAGAGCTAAGTCGTAAGTGTTCATCTCTAATGATTGCCCTATTTTTCCTACAGCGATGCCTTCGACCGGAAAGCAAGTTAATAGTGGAAGGCTTGATATAAATGCCGGAGACGGGACCAGTCAATTGCCCCATATGATGGATGGCCAAAGCGAGACGCCTTCCCAAACTTCCTCTACTCTTCCTCCCCCAGAGGACCTTAGAAGCCGCCCAGCTTCCCCAGTCTCTTCTTCGAATGCTGCAAACCAGGATTTGAGGACTGCAGTGCAGTTGTTGACCAGCCTGGTAGCTTCTCAGGCTCGGAGGCAGAATACCGGTGCAGCTGAGAGACCGGTCAGTACGAGGGTCCGTGACTTTATCAATCTGGATCCCCCCGTGTTTACTGGGTCTGATCCTAAAGAAGACCCACAAGATTTCATAGATCAAATACACCGCATACTGCGGGTTATGCATGCCAGTGACACAAAGGCAGTAGAACTGGATTCTTATCGACTGCGGAATCTAGCAGTGTTATGGTATAATGGTTGGGAAAGATCTAGGGGTCCAAATGCTCCCCCACCAGTATGGAATGAATTCTCCGAGGCATTTCTTCGCCACTACCTGCCAGTTGAGGTACGTAGGGCCAAGGCCGATAAGTTCCTGAACCTTAAGCAAGGGAGTATGAATGTACGAGAGTACAGTATGCAGTTTGACTCTCTGGCAAGGTATGCTCCCCATATGGTGGCGGAAATGAGCGACAGAGTTCACTTGTTCGTGAACGGACTGGGACCACACTTGATAAATGAATGTACTACGGCCTCCTTGATAGAAGGCATGGATATCTCCCGTATTCAGGCCTATGCCCAGACTATAGAGGACCGTAAACGCCAACAAAGGGCGGACAGGGAGCAGGAGAGAACCTAGCATAGGAGAACAAGCGGGGTATTCTGGTGATTCCGGAAGTAGTGTGAGGCCCCACCCTTCGAGGAGCTCAGCACAACCTGTGTCAAATTCCCCTCGACAGTTCCAGAACTCGCGGGCATCAAGCTCGCCATATCACAGGGCCACTAGTCAGATGAGATCCTCTATGCCTCGTTGTTTACAGTGTGGCAGGACCCATTTTGGGCCGTGCCGTCGGGGTTCAGATACATTTTACTACTGCGGACAGCCTGGTCACATGATGCGGGACTGTCCTTACAGAAGGGATGGTGGCATGGCTCACCAAACTGGATCGGTTGCTGGATCTTCCTTATCTATTCGACCTCCAGTACGAGGTCCTCAACAGCCAGTAGTTCGTGGCAGGGGCAACAGTGCTATGCCGGGCCCGAGCGGTGTTCAGAACCGTATATATGCTCTAGCGGGCCGACAGGACCTTGAGTCATCTCCGGATGTCGTCACAGGTATATTATCAGTGCTTTCCCATGATGTGTATGCATTGATTGATCCCGGGTCCACGTTATCTTATGTTACTCCCCTTGTGGCCGACAAATTCGATATTGCACCCGAATTATTGAGCAATCCCTTTGTGTTATCCACTCCAATAGGAGATTCAGTAATTGCCAAGAAGGTATATAGAGGTTGCACGGTGACAATCTGTAGTCGTCAAACCTCGGCGGATTTAATTGAGCTAGAAATGATCGATTTTGATGTGATAATGGGAATGGACTGGTTGGCATCGTGTTATGCCAGTGTCGATTGTCACACAAAAGCGGTTAAATTCCAGTTTCCTGACAAACCTGTCCTTGAATGGAAGGGGAATGTTGCTACGCCGAAAGGTAGGTTTATTTCCTACCTCAAGGCAAGCAAGATAATCTCTAAAGGTTGTATCTATCACCTTGTTCGCGTCAGGAGCGCGGAGGCGGAGTCACCCATCTTACAGACTATTCCGGTGGTTAATGAATTTCCGGATGTCTTTCCAGATGAACTTCCAAGTCTTCCTCCTGAAAGGGAAATCGAGTTTGGCATCGATGTGTTGCCTGATACTCATCCAATCTCTATTCCTCCATATAGAATGGCCCCAGCAGAATTGAGAGAGTTGAAAGCACAGTTGAAGGACTTGCTGGATAAAGGCTTCATTAGGCCTAGCACTTCACCTTGGGGTGCACCAGTCCAATTTGTACGGAAGAAAGACAGATCGTTACGCATGTGTATCGATTATCGTCAGTTGAATAAGGTCACCATAAAGAACAAATATCCACTTCCAGGATTGATGACCTGTTCGACCAGCTCCAGGGAGCCAAATACTTCTCTAAAATTGACCTGCGTTCCGGATATTTTCAATTAAGGGTCAAGGAGAAAGACATTCCGAAAACAGCTTTCCGAACTAGATATGGGCATTCTGAATTTTTGGTAATGTCGTTCGGGCTAACAAATGCCCCAGCTGCTTTCATGGGTCTCATGAACACTGTATTTAGGCCTTATCTTGATGTGTTCATAGTGGTATTCATTGATGATATCTTGGTGTATTCCCGCTCAGAAGCAGAGCATGTGGTTCACTTGCAAATAGCATTGCAGACTCTTCGGGACCACAGGCTATATGCAAAGCTCGACAAATGTGAGTTTTGGCTAAACTCAGTGGCATTCTTGTGCCATGTGATATCCGACGAGGGTATTAGTGTCGATACTCAAAAGATTGACGCAGTTAAGAATTGGCCAAGGCCCACTATACCATCAGAAGTCCGTAGCTTCTTGGGATTGGCAGGATATTATAGGCGGTTTGTAGAAGGATTCTCTTCTATATCCGCGCCATTGACTAAGCTGACCCAGAAAGCCACCAAGTTCCAATGGATAGATAGTTGTGAGCGGAGCTTTCAAGAACTGAAAGACCGATTAACATCAGCTCCAGTTCTTACTCTTCCCGAAGGCACTGAAGGCTATGTTGTATACTGCGATGTCTCTGGCATAGGTTTGGGATGTGTGTTGATGCAGCATGGGAAGGTAATTGCTTATGCTTCGAGACAGTTGAAGAAGCATGAGAAGAATTACCTGACCCATGACCTAGAATTGGCTGCGGTAGTACATGCCTTGAAGACATGGTGATATTACCTATATGGCGTCCATGTCGACATCTACACAGACCACAAAAGTTTGCAATACATCTTCAGTCAAAGGGAGTTGAACTTGAGGCAACGACGCTGGCTCGAATTGTTAAAAGGCTACGACGTTGAAATATTGTATCATCCAGGCAAGGCCAATGTGGTGGAAGACGCCCTCAGTCGTAAGTCAATGGGAAGTTTGGCACACATTGAAGCGGGTAAACGAAGTTTAACCAAGGAACTTCATCAGTTAGCCAGCATGAGAGTTAAATTTGCTAGACTCTGAAGATGGAGGTGTGGTTGTACACAACACCTCTGAATCATCCCTCGTGGCCGAGGTAAAGGCACGACAATATGAAGATCCCACCTTGAGGCAATTGAGAGAAGGCCTCCAACAAGGTAGAATCTCAAATTTTGAGATCGCAGGAGATGGGACCTTGAAGTGTCAAGGCCGATTATGTGTGCCTGATGTAGCACAATTGCGAGAAAGGATCAGGAGCGAAATTCACCAATCCCGGTATTCCGTCCATCCTGGCTCAACCAAGATGTATCATGATACCAAGGAACAGTATTGGTGGGATGGAATGAAGAAGTCGGTAGCAAAATTTGTGGCTCAATGTCCAAATTGCCAACAGGTGAAAACAGAACATCAAAAACTTGGTGGACTGCTATAGGATATAGAAATTCCGACTTGGAAATGGGAGGTGATTAACATGGATTTCATTGTTAGATTACCTCGTTCCAATCGTAAGTTCGACTCCATCTGGGTAATAGTGGATCGGCTTACCAAGAGTGCTCACTTCCTACCAGTTAGGACAACCTACACGGCCGAGGATTATGCAAGGTTGTACATCAAGGAGATTGTTAGGCTCCATGGGGTACCAATGTCCATTATATCAGACAGAGGAGCCCAATTCATAGCTAACTTCTGAAAATCTTTTCAGAAAGGTTTGGGTACGCAGGTAAATCTCAGCACAGCTTTCCATCCACAGACTGATGGGCAGGCTGAGCTTACCATTCAAACACTGGAAGATATGTTGCGGGCATGTGTTCTAGATTTCCAAGGTAGTTGGGACGACCATATCCCACTCACAGAATTTGCCTATAATAACAGCTACCACTCCAGTATCAGAATGGCCCCATATGAGGCATTGTACGGGAGGAAGTGTAGGTCGCCAATTGGGTGGTTTGAAGCGGGTGAAACGGAATTGTATGGCCCGGACTTGGTCCATCAAGCCATTGAGAAAGTGAGAATAATACAGGGACGATTGAAGACTGCACAAAGCAGGCAAAAGTCCTACTCCGACGTTCGGCGTCGTGACTTGGAATTTCAAGTTGGTGACTGGGTGTTCCTAAAGGTCTCACCCATGAAGGGTGTCATGCGTTTTGGGAAAAAGGGGAAATTAAGCCCGAGATACATTGGTCCATATCAAGTTCTTCGCCGGATCGGAAAAGCTGCCTATAAATTGGAACTACCATCCGAAATGGAATTCGTCCACCCGGTATTCCATGTGTCCATGTTGAGGAAATGCATCGGAGACCCTTCTCGGGTCGTCCCTGTCCAGGATATACAGATCATAGAGGACCTAACCTATGAAGAGGTACCAGTGGCTATATTGGACCAACAGGTCCGCAAGCTTAGATCAAAAGATGTGGCCTCGGTCAAGGTGCTGTGGAGGAACCGAAATATGGAAGAGATGACATGGGAAGCGGAGGAAGAGATGAAAACTAAATACCCGTATCTATTCCTGGAGGTAGACGATAATAGTGAAAATGCAGAGGGGATGCAGAACGCATTAGAAGGAGAAACGTTTTCATGAGGTAAATCGGAAGCTCATAATTACCTTTTATTTAATGCTGGGATTGTGGCGGCCGGACAAAGCCTTTGAAAGCTAAAACCCCTCCCCAAGTAATATTACCATTTATAGATCCACACATTCGGGGACGAATGTTCCTGGGGGGGGAGAATGTCACAGCCCGTAAAATACGTACATTTAATTATACTAAAGGGGTAGTTACGTAAAAGGACCCAAGAACCCGGAAAATGGCTTAAAGTTAAGAAAAGAACAAAAGTGTCAAAATGCGGTCAAAATGCGGACCGCATTAACACATATGCGACCGCAGAATTGACAGGTTCCATCGCAGAATGGAACAGAACCCTGGGCTGAGAGTTTGTCAAAAATGCGACCTAAAATGCGATCGCATTTGGTAAATGCGAACCGCAGAATCGACACCCCCATCGCAGAATGAGGCAGAACACTGGGTCAAACCAATGTCCAAAATGCGACCAGAAATGCGACCGCATTTTGGAAATGCGAAACGCATTTCTGGCCCTCCTGCGTCGCATAATGCGACAGATTTTTGAGGTGAGATCTGCGATCAAAATGCGAACCGCATACCTGTCTGCGATGGGTATGCGATCGCATTTCTGACCTTTTTCAGGTACGTGAATTCTTACACCTAGACCTATAAAAGGGACCCAAACCCGTCCCTTCCTCATTTTTCTGATTCCCAGCAAGAGTGAAAAGCCCCAAAGACTTCTCTCAAGCCCTAGCATCAAAGCCACCAAATTCCCCTCTTCCAAACCCTCGGTTGAAGGTTGACGGAAGTAGACAAAGGAATTGAAGAACATAGAGGGACAATAGCTGAATCCTCGCTCCTTCTACAAACCCACATTGAAGGCAAAGACCTAGAAAGTGAGGAATAGAAGAAGAAGGTCGAATAATTCACATGCAAGGTAAGTTACTACCCCCTTTCTTGTGATTTTCCCTTAACATGCATGATGGATGGGTTGCATGTTTGTGAGAACTTAAAAGAGTACGAATAGGAGCTGCAGAGTCAAATAAGTAAAGTTAAGCAAATGGGCCTTGAGTATTGTGGGTTATAAATAGGTTGCATGTGCTGTACATACCCTTAACGAAGTTTAAGGGAAGAAAAGTATAGAGAATCACTACATGAAATTTGGGGAATTTTGGGGTAATAATAGTTATCAAGCATAGTAAGTAACCATTAAGCTATTCTTTAATTGTAGATTAAAGAATTGCGGCAATTTGCGTAGCCTGAGAGCCGACGCAATAAGCACCAGGTATGTAAGACTATACCGTTCCTTCTTTTGCACGATTCCTATTGAGTACAATGCCACAAGTGAGCCCCAAAGGAATACTCTACTCTTAGAAGCTAGTATTGCGTATATTATTCTTTCCTTCATGGATTGATTATTCTCGCTCGTGGTAATAATGTTGATGGAAGTCCTTGAGTCCCGTAATTTTATTATTGAAAAGGTAATCTTAAACTGTATGAGGAAGAATGGGTAAAAAATGTAGCAAGTCATGGACACAAGTCACAAGTAAGTCATGAACTCAATTCACAAGTAAGCTTGCAATGTATTACATGAACATGTGTATATGTGTATGATTGAATTCGTATGACCGCGCCTAACAAAGGCCGGGTATGTCGTGACCGCACCTAGTAAAGGCCGGGTATGAGCCCACAGAGGCGTACGATGATGATGAGCCCATGGAGGCGTATGTGATTGTATGTGACCGTATGTGATTGTATGTGATTGTACGTAGTAGGTTCATGTAATTGGTTACGGTAACATTAAATGAATATGAAAATGACAAGCCCACAGTAGCGCAGGTAATGGTCTAAGGTAATGGTTACGTAGTTCATCCGGTAATGTGAATGTATACGAAACTGGCAAACCTTGTAAGGGTATAAATATATCTCCGTAATGATGGAAATAGGTCCTATAATAATAATGTTATGGTTAGCTGCCCTCAGAGGCAATTCCGGTGCTATGAGTTGTTTGTTTCTATCCTAAGATTTATATTACTGCTTTGATGTTGTATTCCTGTCTTACATACTCAGTACATTTTCCGTACTGACGTCCTTTACTTTGTGGACACTGCATATCGTGCTGCAGGTCCAAATAGATTGGCAGACAGAGCTCCCCCACCGCAGTAGGTCACCAGTTCAGCAGGAATAGCAAGATTCATCTTTCGGACTTGCTATAATTGGGTATGCATTTTGTGTAGATATTTTGGGCATGTCGGGGCCCTGTTCCGACATAGGATGTTTTGTGTTTATTCTCATAGAGGCTCATTAGACAAATGACAGTCGTATGTGGACAGTTGTTGGGTATGTATATTTGTAAACTTTATGTCCAAAACATGGTAATACGTTTCCACGGATTTGTAAATGTATATGCATGTGCACGGAGTGTGTCTCCGGAGGTGGTTTAATTTAATGATCTGTTGTTTGAAATAATAAGTAAAAGAAGGCCAATAAGTTAACGGGGACGAAGGGTTCGCCGGTACTCTGCAAGCAGGGCCCGATGCCCGTGTCGCGGGCCCGCCGGGCGGGGCGTGACATATGTATATACAGATCTATCATCCTTGCACAATATCAAGATAAGAATAAGAACAAATCTCAAACTTTACCATAAATAAATAGATCCGTGAGTATCTAACTAGATCCGTCAGTACCACATAACAGTATGTTAAAAACAAGAATCACATCCTTACTTCCTTACTGGCTTAGATACCAGGATAGGAAGCAACTTTAAATTATTGATATGTCATACTTTCACTCCCTCTCTTCTAGATTTACAAGTTCTTCTTCCTCTTCATCTTCTTCCAATTTTAAGCTCAAAGAAGAGATTAGTTTTTCTGATTTGCAGCAATCAATTGACGACTGGAAAATTCCTAAACACCCCCGGTCAACAATTTACAAGACTAAAAAATAGAGCTTGACAAGTGATTATCACATGTCTACCATTGAGAAGACTATTCCTTTGGAGTCAGACCATGAGGAAATCAAACTTCGCAATATCAAATCTATTGAAAAATATAGAAAGAAGTATAATTATATTCATTTTGGCTTGGTACAAATAGCTGCTAAACCTTTATCCAGAGAAGGATTGGACACATCACTCATACTCTGTCTTAGAGATTCTAGATTTTTAGAGTTCAATGATTCCTTGTTAGGAATGGTTGAAACCAATCTTTACAATAGTCCAATTTATTTCGACTGTTTCCCTAACTTCACTGTCCTCCTTAAAGATAGAAATATTTTAGATGCCTTGACCCTAAACGTTAAGACATTTAATTATAAGACTAAAGCTGGTTCTCTTCCAGTAGAATTTATTTACAGGATTCAGTATAAGGCAATGAGTTCTGCCTTTAATACTGGAGCTATGAGAACTACTCGTAAAGGTGAAACTATTCTCTTTCAGACAGATCTGCAAAGGTCTCATCCATCTATTCCTAAGCCAATCTCTTGAAATCAGGTCTCTCTTCCTGAAAACTGGCTTCTGCAGGATGCTATTCCTGCTCAAAAGCTACAAAACACGACAGTTTTCCAGATCCAACAATTCCCTTCTGGATCTGTGGTAGTTTCATTTCAGATATCCCTTAGCCAAAAAGTTTGTTCCTCTGCCTCTTCGCAGTCTGAAATCCCATCAATTCATTCTGCTAGACATTCACTGTCTTTATATCCCACTAGAGTAGAAACAGTAGATTTCGAATCTAGGGTTCCACAAGCTAGGTATAAGGTATAAAACCCAGAAATGGTTCCCTCTGCCGGCACTACCTACAACCGACCAGATTCTCCTACTTATACGTCACTAGGTGCCGAATTAGGAGATGACAAGAAAGGTCTCCATAAAGAATTTTATTCTCCTGAAAATATTTTTAAAAGAACTTGGTTTTTAAACAAGTACAAAGGAGAAGAAAGGAAGAAAATCCAATCAATTTTTTTTGGCAATCTAAATGTTATTAAACAACAAATCAATTTCTTTAAATGGTTTGAAATTTATTCTGACAATAATCAAATAGATTTCCCATTTTCAAATTCAATTAATTTTTCAAAAGTATGGAAACCAATACTGGCGAAGAAGTAATTTCCGAACTTCCTCCGTCAGAAAGGTTTTCAACAAATTTTGCTAGCAGCTTTGTTACAGCCTCACCTTTCAAAAAGAGAGTTGACACTGAGCCGATCACTGGCAAAGATATTAAAAATATTTTTGAACAAAATAATTATACGAATAAGTATTTACAAACTCTTGGAGAATACTAAGTTTCAAATTCATCTTCAACTTCTCTGAAGAAACCAACAGTAGGACCTTCTACCCATACAACTCCATTATTTAAACCATACGATCCCTAGAACTCATACTAGAGAACTTGTTATGCACCGCTCTGTGGATTCTCCCAAACTCCCTGAACGTCAACAGAGAATAGCGAAAATAGAGAAATCCTTAACAATCCAGGACACTCCAGTCCGGCAGACTAAAGAGACATCTTCTTCTAGGATCATAGGAGCTTTAGGAGAAACCAACTCAGATAACGAATTTGAACAATTTTCACAAATTTCTCTAGAGGACAAGCCTTCTTTAGAATTAGCACCAATTAAGTCAGAATCTTCCAACTGGCGAAAGCCTCAAAAACTCTATTACCCTAGAGCTACACACCCAGACGTGGTCTTAGAAGAAAGACCTAATACCATGCAGAATAATTATAATGCTCATAATATTTTTGAGTGGAACACAGATGGATGTTCCGAATATAATATTTTTTCCAAATTACAGTAGATGACCATGGTGGCTACTGCTTACAAAACCTCCCACAATTGTTCCGACCAGAGTACTACTCATGTCTTAGTCGCTGGTTTTACGGGTCAACTTAAGGGGTGGTGGGATACCTATTTAAGCGACGAGGAAAAACAACAAAATTTTCAAGCCGTGAAATTATATGAATTAGGAAAACCAATCCTAAAGGATGGCGAAACTATTCCTGATTCAATTAGTACTTTGATATGTACTATTATCAAAACACTTGTAGGTTGTCCAGGTATTTTTAGAGAAAAATCCTCTGAAATACTTATCAACCTTAAATGTAAAACTCTTTTAGATTTTAACATTTAAGGTGGTATAAGGATGTCTTTCTATCACCAACAGATGTAGCAAATACTTTATTTCTGCAGTAGAGAAGGCTATCAAGCCAAATGAGCCTACACGGAATCCCTCGCTTGGTTACAACTATAAGCCTCTTAACGCAGCACGTAGATGGATTGGGTATCCTATTCCTAACAAGAAGGATTTATTACAAAGAGTCCATGCTGCCACAATTTTCTTTAAATTTGATTTAAAATTCGAATTTTGGCAAATACAAATTGACCCAAAAGACAGGTCCAAGACTGCTTTTACTGTCCCTTTTGGACAATACAAGTGGAACGTAATGCCGTTTGGATTAAAAAATGCTCCCTCTGAATTTCAGAAGATAATGAATGATATCTTCAATCCATTTTCCAATTTCATAATCACATACATAGACAATGTTCTGATATTCTCAACAAACATCTGCCAATATTTCAAATATTTAAGCATTTTCTTTAAAACAATTAGAGATAATGGATTAGCACTGTCTAGGACTAAGTACAACTTGTTCCAGACAAACATCAGGTTCCTTGGTCATAACATCCAACAAGGGACTGTTACTCCTATCCAGCGATCCCTCCAGTTTGCTGACAAATTCCTAGATCAAATTATGGATAAGACACAACTTCAAAGATTTCTTGGTTGTGTCAACTGTATTGCTGATTTCATTCTGGGATTAAGCATTCTGCTGATAAAACTGATTCATCCAATATTAGAAAATACAATTTCAATAGGAAAAAGAAACCTTCCTATACAAAAAATAAGTCTTCTAAATCATTTATTAAAGATGGAAAAACTTCTACTTCCACTGGCAAATGATTCAAGTGTGGAAAACCAGCCATATCGCCAAGTTTTGTAAAGTCTCTCAGAAGATCAAGAGCCTACAACTTGACGAACCCACTCTAAACAAAATAGAGAAATTACTTGTTGAATTAAGTGAATCTTCGAATATTACAGATAATAAAATGTCCGATGATGAGCAATTTAACAACATACCAGAAGATGATTTAGATTCATCCTCTGCATCTTCAGAAGAGTCTGACCAGGATGAGTGGAACATAGATGGATGTTTCGAATATAATATTCTTGCCAAATTACAGCAGATGACCACGGGGCCACTGCTTACAAAACCTCCGACTATTGTTCCCACCAGAGCACTATTCATGTCTTAGTTGATGGTTTTACGGGTCAACTTAAGGGGTGGTTGGATACCCATTTAAGCGATGAGGAAATACAACAAATTTTCCAAGCCGTGAAATTAGATGAATTAGGACAACCAATCCTAAAGGATGGCGAAACTATTCCTGATTCAATTAGTACTTTGATATATAATATTATCAAAACATTTGTAGGTTGTCCAGGTATTTTTAGAGAAAAATCCTCTGAAATACTTAACAACCTTAAATGTAAAACTCTTTTAGATTTTAGGTGGTATAAAGATTCCTTCCTCACCAGGATCTATGAAAAGCTAGATGGGAATCTCCCTTATTGGAAAGAGACATTCCTGGATGGCTTACCTAAGTCCCTTAGAGATTTAGTTAAAGAAGAATTTCAGAGTCAATATTCCGGTGATATTGTTCCTTACGATCAAATCAACTATGGCCAGATAGTTAGCCAGATTCAACAAGTTGCTTACGATCTGTAGGCAAGATAAAATGCTTAGGCAACTTGCCAAGGATAGGGCGCGAAGACGTAGAGACTTAGGAAGTTTATGCAAATAATTTGGTCTTTGTTCATGCGGTAGTTAACCTCATAGGAAGAAGAAATCTACAATTGATTCGTCTAATATTAAAAAAATACAATTTCAATAGGAAAAAAAACCCTTCTCATACAAAAAATAAGTCTTCTAAATATTTTATTAAAGATGGGAAAACTTCTACTTGCACTGGCAAATGTTTCAAGTGTGGAAAGCCAGGCCACATCATCAAGTTTTGTAAAATCTCTCAGAAGATCAAGAGCCTACAACTTGACAAACCCACTCTAAACAAAATAGAGAAATTACTGGTTTAATTAAGAAAATCTTTAGATATTACAGATAATGAAATGTCCGATGATGAGCAATTTAAGAACATACTAGAAGATGATTAGATTCATCCTCTACATCTTCAGAAGAGTCTGACCAGGATGACCTCCCTCAGATCAGTTTTCTCACAAAAGAACAAGATCTTCTTCTTGAAGTGATTGGTGATCTTCAAGATCCCGAGCTTAAAAGGGATTATTTAGGAAAACTCAAGACAGTCCTTAATAAGCCTTCAACATCTTCATCTTCAACTCTTCAAAATCATCCCTAGATAGCCAATACCTGCAACATTACAGATATTCTTAATAGGTTTCCCTCTGAAAATCCTAAGGTATCAAAAGTGACCATTTCAGACCTTCAATCTGAGATAGCACACCTGAAGGAAGAAATTAGGGAAATAAAAGCTAGATAAGAACTAGATAGACTTGTCCTCCAACAATTATCTAATGAGCCATAAAAGCTCAAAGAGGTTGTGCAGGCCGTTGCAACCTTTGACCAAGACGATGATGAAACAGAATCCTTCTTAGGATATCTTTACTCTATTAGAATTCAGAACTACCACGTTAGGGTAACTCTCATCGTCATCAAGTCTTTTGTTTGGACTGGCATAACTTTATTCGACACTGGTGCAAACAGAAGCTGTATCCAAGAAGGTGTCATTCCAGCTAAGTTTTTCGTAAAAACCAAAGAACGTCTAAGGGCTGCCAATGGTGAAAACTTAAACTCACCTACAAACTTCCTTTTGTAAAGGTCACAACCTCCCCAGAAGAACCAAACTGGTATATCCAGACTCCATTTTTATTAGCAAAAGACCTTTGCAATGCAGTAATCCTAGGTATTTCTTTCATTCAATTTTGCAAACCTTACCTAGTTACCGACAAGGCATTCATGTGGATTACCCCACAAGCAACGTCTTACTTCCTTTTCATAAGCCTCCAACTTATGAAATCATACATTCTTTACAAAATAAAGAAAAACAAATTATGTTTTTAAAATAAGAAGTAGCTTTTCAAAGAATTTAGAAATAGCTAACTGATTCTACAATTTCTTCTAAAATTAAAAGTTTAGAAGCCAGAATTCAACAGGAGCTTTGTTCTGATCTGCCTATGGAATTTTGGAACCGAAAAAGGTACATTGTTGGGCTTCCTTACGAGCCTAACTTTGATGAGAAAAATATTCCAACTAAAGCTCAACCCGTTCAAATGAACCACGAGCTTACAATGCATTGTCAAAAAGAGATCAATGATCTCTTAGACAAGAAGATAATTTTCCCTTTCTTTCCTGAGTTTCCTCGATCCATCTGCTTTTAAAATTGTAGAAACAGATGCATCAGACATAGGATATGGTGGTATCTTAAAACATCTTAAGGATGATAAAGAAAGTATAATTGCATTTACATCAAAACACTGGAATAGTTCGCAACAGAAGTATCCAACAATTAAAAAAGAAATTTTGGCGATTGTTTTATGCATATCAAAGTTTCAATCTGATTTATTGAACCAAAAGTTTTTGCTTCGCATTGACTGTAAGGCAGCTAAGTCTGTTCTGTAGAAGGATGTGCAAAACATCGCTTCAAAACATAATTTTGCCAGATGGCAAGCTATTTTATCAATTTTTGATTTTGATATTGAATATATAAAGGGACGCTGAAATTCCATACCTGATTTCCTAACCTGTGAATTTATTCAAGGCAGATAACATACCTAAAAAACCAAAACCCCCGTGGTTAGCCTTACCAGCCCCGGAGGAGAAGCAACAAAAACAGGCTGTCACACAACAGCCGAAAGACAAATAAATTTCAGCAGTTGATCAACAACAACAGACAACAATAGCAATTGCCAAAAAGCAGCAAACAACAGAAGCTGGACCAAGCCATCCAAAGTGTAGATCGCCTGCAGACTATGCCATGAAAGGCATCCAAATGGTGGTCACATCACAGCCGATTCCGGCCAAACCAATTTCAATCGCCCAACCTCGAAGATGGGCAGATATCGTCGAAGAAGAACCCTCTTCTGAAGATTTATTCGATATGCACAGCCTCAAGCTTCGTAGTGGACGGTAGAAGATTTTAAGAAATGGATAGGATCATGGGACTTACAACAAGTCCTATGAATCAGGAAGAAATGGAAAAGTCAATGGTGCAGCTCCTTGAAGCAGCCTTCATATCTTCCGCCATGTCTTCTTCAGCTTCAACTTCAGCTGTGGTTGCAAAAGGCACCATGCCTTCAATTTCAACCGTGGCTTCTACAATCACCACAAATAAAGAAGTGGAGGTAAAAGACCCCACTTAAAAACAAGTGGTGGCCAAAAGCCCTACTACACAGATCACGGTGCCTTCTGCACCTAAATAGGCACTTTCTTCAGCTATGCTTCAGCCAATTCCTTCAGCAGTTCCTTATTCGGAGGAACCTCAATATGTTAAGAACGAGATGACTTACTCACTTGTTCAAACCGAGCCACATCTTTGGGATTCTAATCCTCTAGTAGTAGCCAAAAAAATGCTCGACCCAACATTCAATTTTCTTCAGAAAACTCCTATTCATAATCAGAAGTTCTATGGATTTATCCTTACAGACACTCATTCTTGTATGTTCAAACCTTTTTTGGACAAAACCCAAACCTATATCACCTATACCACGTATTGGATAAACAAAATCATCTCGCCAAAGGAATGGGGTAATCACCCTATGAAAGTCAGAAAACTTTCCCAACCATTTTCTCCCAAATTTTCAGTTACTATGATTATAGGGAGGCGTGGTCGCCGACCTTTCAAAACCATACTATCATACATTCATATTTCCTCTTTTGGGGCAATCACTTGCTAGTAGATTTTTCCCAATGGTTTTTGCAACCACAACTGAAGTTGAAGCTGAAGAAAACATGGCGGAAGATATGAAGGCTGCTTCAAGGAGCTGCACAATTGACTTTTCCATTTCTTCCTGATTCATAGGACTTGTTGTAAGTCCCATGATCCTATCCATTTCTTAAAATCTTCTACTATCCACTATGAAGCTTGCGACTGTGAAAATTGAATATCATCTTCAGAAGAGGGTTCTTCTTCGACGATATCTGCCCATCTTCGAGGTTGGGCGATTGAAATTGGTTTGGTCGGAATCGGCTGTGATGTGGCCACCATTTGGATTCCTTTCAAGGCATAGTCTGCAGGCGATCTACGCTTTGGATGGCTTGGTCCAGCTTCTGTTGTTTGCTGCTTTTTGGCAACTGCTGCTGTTGTCTGTTGTTGTTGATCAACTGCTAAAATTGATTTGTCTTTTGGCTATTGTGTGATAGCCTGTTGTTGTTGCTTCTCCTCCGGGGCTAGTAAGGCTAACAATGGGGTTTTTGGTTTTTTAGGCATGTTATCTTCCTTGAAGGAATTCACAGGTTAGGAAATCAGTATGGAATTTGAGCTTCCCTTTATATATTCAATATCAAAATCAAAATCAAAAATTGATAAAATAGCTTGCCATCTGGCAAAATTATGTTTTGAAGCAATATTTTACACATCCTTCTAGAAAAGACTTAGCTGCCTTACAGTCAATGCAAAGCAAAAATTTTTGGTACAATAAATCAGATTGAAACTTTGATATGCATAAAACAATCGCCAAATTTTTTTTAATTGTTGGATAGTTCTGTTGCGAACTATTCCAGTGTTTTGATGTAAATGCAATGATACTTTCTTTATCATCCTTAAGTTGTTTTAAGATACCACCATATCCTTTGTCTGATGTATCCGTTTCTACTATTTTAAAAGTAGATAGATCGGGGAGACTCAAGAAAGGAAGGGGAAATTATCTTCTTGTCTAAGATATCATTGATCTCTTTTTGAAAATGCATTTTAAGTTCGTGGTTCATTTGAATGGGTCGAGCTTTAGTTGGAATATTTTTCTCATCAAAGTCAGGCTTGTAAAGAAGCCCAACAATGTGCCTTTCTCGGTTCCAAAATGCCATAGGCAGATTGGAACAAAGCTCTTGTTGAATTCTGGCATCTAAACTTTTAATTTAAGAAGAAATTGTTGAATCAGTTAGCTGTTTCTTAATTCTTTGAAAAGCTACTTCTTCTTTTTAAAACATAATATGCTTTTCTTTATTTTGTAAAGAATCTATGATTTCAAAAGTTGGAGGCTTATGGAAAGGAAGTAAGATATTGCTTGTGGGGTAATCCACATGAATGCCTTTGTCCGTAACTAGGTATGGTTTGCAAAGTTGAATGAAAGGAATACGTAGGATTACTGCATTGCAAAGGTCTTTTGCAAATAAAAATGGAGTCTAGATGTACCGGTTTGGTTCTTCTGGGGAGGTTGTGACCTTTATAGAAGGAATTTGTAGGTGATTTTAAGTTTTCACCATTGGCGGTCCTTAGGCGTTCTTTGGTTTTTACGAAAAACATAGTTGGAATGACACCTTCTTGGATACAACTTCTGTCTGCACTAGTGTCGAATAAACCTAAGCCAGTCCAAACAAAAGACTTGCTGACGATGAGAGTTACCCTAACATGGTACTTTTGAATCCTAATAGAGGAAAGATGTCCTAAGAAGGATTCTGTTTCATCATCGTCTTGGTTAGAGGTTGCAACGGCCTGCACAACCTCTTTGAGATTTTGTGGCTCATTAGATAGTTGTTAGAGGACAAGTCTATCTAGTTCTTGTCTAGCTTTTATTTCCCTAATTTCTTCTTTCAGGTGTGCTATCTCAGATTGAAGGTCTGAAATGGTCACTTTTGATACCTTAGGACTTTCTGCGGGAAGCCTCTTAAGAATATTTGTAATGTTGTAGGTATTGGCTTCCTGGGGATGATTTTGAAGAGTTGAAGATGAAGATGTTGAAGGCTTATTAAGGATTGTCTTAAGTTTTCCTAAATAATCCCTTTTAAGCTCAGGATCTTGAAGATCACCAATCACTTCAGAAGAGATCTTGTTCTTTTGTGAGAACACTGATATGAGGGAGGTCATCCTGGTCAGACTCGTCTGAAGATGCTAAATTATCTTCTAGTATGTTGTTAAATTGCTCATCATCGGACATTTTATTATCTGTAATAACCAAAGATTCACTTAATTCAACAAGTAATTTCTCTATTTTGTTTAGAGTGGGTTCGTCAAGTTGTAGGCTCTTGATCTTCTGAGAGACTTTATAAAACTTGGCGATGTGGCTTGGCTTTCCACACTTGAAACATTTGCCAGTGGAAGTAGAAGTTTTCCCATCTTTAATAAAAGGTTTAGAAGACTTATTTTTTTGCATAGGAAGGTTTCTCTTTCCTATTGAAATTGTATTTTCTAATATTGGACGAATCAGTTTTAGAATTCTTCTTCCTATGAGGTTTACTACCGCATGAAGGAAGACCAAATTGTTCGCAAAAACTTTCAAAGTTTCTACGTCTTTGCGCCATATCCTTGGTAAGTGCCTAAGAATTTTATATTGCCTACAGATCTTAAGAGCAACTTGTTGAATCTGGGTAACTATCTGGCCATAGGTGATTTGATCGTAAGGAACAATATCACCGGAATATTGACTCTGAAATTCTTCTTTGACTAAATCTCTAAGGGACTTAGCCAAGCCATCCAGAAATTTCTCTTTCCAATGAGGGAGATTCTCATCTGGCCTTTTGTAGATCCTAGTGAGGAAGGAATCCTTATACCACCTAAAATCTGAAAGAGTTTTACATTTAAGGTTGTTAAGTATTTCAGAGGATGTTTTTCTAAAAATACCTGGACAACTTACAAATATTTTGATAATAGTAT
>MCJB01000651.1:0-18035 GCA_002018475.1 Nicotiana obtusifolia | reverse complement strand
AAGCTATATATTATATAAGGCAATATATAATTATATATACATACTATATATACTATATATATTTATATAGATACATATAAGCAATTTATATTAGTATATACATATATAGTTTACAAGAAATTTTCCTAGATAAAAAAAAAATTAATGAAAAAGCCCGAAATGAAAAAGCCCGTTTAGGCCAGTTTAGGCCCGCGGGCCCAGCCCATTTAGCCCGGGACCATTTGGGCTTAGGACCGCAGTGGGCCGGTTCCACTCATTTGGCCTGTTAGGCCCGTGACTGTTTGACCCGGGACCGCCTCAGCCCGACCCGCCTAAGCCCAGGCCCGTTTGGCCCATTTAGGCGCAGGCCCGGACCATAATACAGCCTTAGCAAGAAGCAACCTACCATCTCCCTCTCTTCTGCTGAAGCAGAGTATAGGGCTCTCAGGAAAGTCGTTGCTGAGGTTTCTTGGCTAGTGAGGATCTTGGGGGACATGGGCTTGGTGTTCTTTTCTCCTATTCCCATATTTTGCGACAGCCAGGATGCCCTTCACATTGACAAGAACCCTATATTTCATGAACACACTAAACATATTAAGATTGATTGCTATTATGTTCGTGATTGTTTGGCTTCTGTTTTGATTTCCTTGCACCATGTTTCTTCTCCTAACAACCTTGCTAATATTTTAACTAAGTCTCTTCCACGTCCTGCTCATCATCATTTGCTTTGTAGGCTTGGAGTGCTTCCTCCTCCAGCTTGAGAGGGGGTGTTGGACATCACAGATATTGGTTTGGTTTAGGCCCAATTGTTTAATAATAGTGTTCTGGATAGTTAGTCCATTTTGTATTCTTACATTTCAGTTTAATTGTACACCCGATCCAATTATATATAAGAAGACAACATTTTGACTATCGATTACTGCTCTTCCTCACTCTAAAGTTGTGCCAACTTCTAAAAGTTGACCTGTAGATAGAATATTGGCGGTAGCAAATCAAATAGAGGACCTTTTAATGAAAGCAATCGAAATATATTATTGTCTTTTGAGTTGTTAAATCTTTTAAGAGGAGAAGAAACAGAGAAAGTAACTCTGGGAGATGGCTTAAGGGAGAAGAAATAGTGAAGAAGGCGCGATGTCTCGGGGATACAAGTGTTCATGATAGACATACATGTGTGACAAGTAGAGATGCTCAAATTGATCACTACCATAATTAAGGTTTCTACTTGGCAATTTGTAACGAATTTAAGGGGCTATCTATTTATTTCACCAATGTAATATCTCTCTTTGTAAATGTCAATAACAACAATAACTACGCCTCAATTCCAATAAGTCGATGTCGGTAATATGTATCCTTATTACTTTCATTTAACTCAACTCATATCATCATCAATACCAAAATACAATAAAGTGCAAGTATGTATGTATGTATGTATATATATATATATATATATAGAGAGAGAGAGAGAGAGAGAGAGAGAGAGAGGAGTGTGTGTGTATTTAAATAACGATAATAGTAATTATTAGAAATTTTCTATCAAGTCTAAAACATGTTCACAACTAGTAGGTATCATATATATGGAATTTTTCCTTTCATTGTATCGTATCTTTAGCTAAGTCTGTATATTCCAAGGATATATAGGTCTTTCGAGACAACTTCCTTTCATGTGATTTTAGGTCTACCCCATCTCTTTATACACCTTCTCCTACCATAGTTTTAAATGTACTGACTGGTGGTCTGTAAGTCGACGTAGGACATGACCAAAACCATCTCAAACGACCTTACGTTTTTTTATTCTCAAGTGTCAATACCTCCGTAAAAATATTGCATGCTTATATTTCAGGTTCATCTGTGATCGGTTAAAGATATCAGAGTATAAGAATGGCATCAAGAAGGCGCCAATCCCCTAACAAAACTAGTAGATAGAGCATTTATAGTTGTACTACTATTTTCTTGTATAAAGGATTAGTTTTCTAGAATGTTATCAGAGCAATAATGAGACTGATAGAAGTTCTTTGTTACAGCGCTATATATTTTGACTTTAATGTGTTGCTTTCTATGTTAAGTTGAATGTAGTCCTAAGACTATTCTTAAACTTCCTAGAGAAGTCTTGTGTGTTGGGGAACCAAAGAGGAAAAGGGTATCTAAGTGTTATCTCTTACTATATATGTGCAAATATGCAAGTGTGCAAGTTAACTGAACTGAGCAAAAAGAAAAGGAATAAAAAATACAATTGCTGTTGAAACAATAGAGTAGCTCGTTTTCCAGAAATGTTATTGCAATCGGCACTACTACTACAAAATTATAACCACAAAATTCTAAAGTTACTTTTCAACTGTTCAAAATTGTGGCAATCTGTTCTGCTCTTTTTTCTTTTTCGAAAACAAAATAGGGGATATAACCTTACCTCCAAATTAAAGAAATACACATGGGACACTAACGGAAAAGCTATGAGAAATTACTATATTCAGTTAGGCTCACACAAAAAGGAATATTGAACAAATGAGGATTTTCTACTCTTTGCTTTCACAAAACTAACATAAAGATTAATGCATCTTGATTCCAGAAATAGAGTTGAACTTCATTGGATAATTGTAGCACATCAGAAAACGTACATGGATCATTATGCAGAAAACAACAGTAATAAATGATCACCAAATAGTGGCTAACAACATAAATAGGAATAAAAACAAAGAGAATGTTTTGCGGCGTACCGCGGGAGTTGGAACGTCGATGTGTAGATCCTCCACTTTGTGAAGTGCTTGCATCAATCTTGCAATAGACTTGATTCTATCATCTCTTTGTTCACCTGAGCATCGCCCGGCCTGGAATTTTAAGATTGACATTTGCTCCAACTAAGGACGATACGTCCACCATAGAATAGGTCTCGGACACGTCATCCACCAAATCTAGATACTCAAGTTTAGGGGTATTTATCTCCAAACATATCTCACCAATTTTTTCCTTTCTTCTTTTACGTTCAAAGGATCCATCATCAGAAATTTTAACCTTGAGATTTTTCAACGCACCAGAGCTTATAACAAACTTAGATATATTATCATACCCCTTCCTTTCAACATAAAGAGATTGCAACATGGGACAACTAGATATAAGCTTACGAACATCATGTTCGCCGCCTTCATAATGAACCCTAATTAAACTAAGACTTTTTAATCTTGGAAGACAAATATTTCCTGGACAATTGATGAGTAATTGGCCGCCGAATTCAAGAACCTCTACTGTTTTACAGGAGTATAAGCTAATAGGCAAATTCACTTGGCGACTGGTTTCACTAATTTTTTGCAAATTCAAGTCTTGAACTCTGTTAGCAGTAGCCCAACGTAACCATGCATGGATATCATCCTTGTCAGGAGAATTTTTTCAACTTGTTCAAAATAACACGTTGCGGTATATCAAAACCCTGTTAACAAATCGGGTAAAGCTACGTTTTCTCCACTTTTTGTTAAAGCAATCGAAGTATAAAGTGTCAACGTGGGTCCATAGGTTTTTCCATCTTTTTGATACTAAACTTGTCCTCACAGCATATTGAGTTGGAAGTAAAGAGAGAAGGTGACACAAAATTAAGTCAGGCAAGTCGCTGATCCTATCAACAATGACATGATTCCGTTGGCGCTTATTGCGAGCAGACGACATCGATTAACTGGAACTATTTGGGTGTGGCCGATTGAAAAAAGAAGAGAAGAATTTATTAGGGTTTTAGAAGAGTACATAGTCTTACTTCATGAGGTATCTGTTAAAGAGCTTTTCCTCCGAAACCTTTAGATATAATTTTACTCAAGATTAGTATTTTTCTCAATCCGAAATCTAATGTTTTTCCAAAGTAGACAAAGTTATCTATAGATATGTGAGTGTTTTAATTAATTGAATTATGGTTGAAAAAATGAACTCAAAGGAACAACTTAAAGAATTTATGACATTTCTTATATTGAAAACATTAACTACCAAAATAGATACTATATCCACACGTCAAACCGATTATTATACATTGGAAGTTTTTGTACAATTTGTTTCTTCTCATATATTTTATTATGTGATAGATTTGATTAATTCTGTGCCGCGTGTCCCTTTGAGGAGCTGATGTTAAATTTTTGTCTCCATTTTTAAAAGTAGTACAAAAATAGGCTCCTTTAATCTTATAGACAAAAATAACCTTATTACCCTACCACCCTCCTCCTCCTCCTCTAACTCTGTCAGCTTCTTCTTCACGCTTGTTCTTCTACATGTTGGTAAATAATTCCTACATAAATAATATTCACGGTATACAACTGTAATAACGGCAAATTACTAAATTACAGTAACCAACGAAAATAATAAGAGAAAAAAGGACATCGCAATTTTTACGCAGAGAACCTTTCTGACAAGGAAAAATTCACGGCACGAGAGAAGCAATTGATTTCACTATAGCAAGAATTTTATAATTTGTGGTACCGAGTAAAATACTTTAAAACCACTACACGCTCAAAAGAAGTAACTCTCTTTCCTTCAAACTTTCATACATAAGATATGGGGCTGGACCCCACAAATCTCCTCCACCAATCCCATTTACCTGAAGGAGGAATTTCCAATTTCTCATATAGAGCTCATTCCGACAAGTTCTTTGCATAGATCGAACTTGTCTCTTGGTATCGTCTTGGTCAATATATCCTCAGGTTTTCACTCATGTGAATCTTTTTGACATGCAAAGATTCGTTTTTCACCTACTCACGAATCCAATAATATTTCACAACGATATGCTTTGTTCTTACATGGTACATGAAGTTCTTGCTCAAATCTATTGGACTTTGACTGTCATAATAGACGACATACTCCTTTTGATGCAATTCAAGCTCTTGAAGGAACCGTTTAAGCTATATCATCTCCTTGCCAGCTTCAGTAGCACCGGTGTACTCCGTTTTAGTTGTAGAGAGTGTGACACACTTCTGCAACCTCGATTGCCATGATATAGCTTCTCTTGAAAATGTAAACAAATATCCAGTAGTGGATTTTCTATTATCAATATCAGCTGCCATATCAGCGTCTACATAACCCTTTAAGAATGGATCAGATCCTCCAAAACACAAACACTCTCCTATGGCACCTCTCAGGTACCTGAGCATCCACTTGACTGCTTTCCAGTATTTTTTTCCAGGATTTTCAAGAAACCTGCTAACAACACCAAATGCATGAACTATATCAAGTCTAGTGCATACCATTGCATACATCGGGCTTGCGACTGCTGAAGAATAAGGAACTCTAACCATGCTTTCTTTTTCCTCATTTGTTGTAGAACACATATTCTTGCTCAACTTCAGATGACTAGAAAGAGGTATGCTGATTGGCTTAACACTCTTCATGTTGAAGCATTCCAGTACACGTTCAATGTACTTCTCCTAAGACAACCACAACTTTCGCTTGTTCGCTCTCGAACTATCTTCATCCCTAGAATTTATTGTGTTGGGGCCAAACTTTCATATCAAATGACTTGGATAAATCTCCCTTCAACTCTGCAATCAGCTCCTAGTCTTTTCCTACAATTAACATATCATCCACATACAACAACAAAATAATATAGTCGTTGTCGAAAAATCTTTTGAAATAGACACATGGATCGGAATAGGTCTTCATGTAAGTTTGCCACTGCCTTGGTGCCTGCTTTAACCCAAAAAGACTCTTTTTCCACTTTCACATCATGTATTTCTTTGCCTTTACTTCAAAACCTTCTGGCTACTCCACATAGATTTCTTCTTCCAAATCTCCATGCAGAAATGCAGTTTTCACGTCCAACTGCTCCACTTCAAGAGCTAGGCCAGCTGCCAAGCTCAAAATTGTTTGACAAGAAGTCATTTTGACAACAAGTGAGAAAATTTTGTCAAAATCAATACCTTTCTTCTGTTCGAAACTTTTTACCACCTATCGAGGTTCGTATTTAACCAGCTTGCCATTTCTATATTTCTTAAGTTTAAATATCCATTTGCATTTGAGTGGTCTTTTACCCTTTGAAAGTTCAACCAGCTTGTACGTGCCATTTTTCTATAGAGATTCCATCTCTTCTTACATGGCTTTCTTCTCCTGGTTCTTTTCTAGATGGGACAACACCTCTTTAAGACTTTCTGCTCTCCCTCATTACTGATGAGGACATACTTTGTGAAAGGGTGCTTGCATGACTCTACCCTTGACTTTCTCATCTCCTCAGAGGCTGAGGTTGTTCTTCTCCCTGATTGGGGTACTCTAGTTGCTCGACATCATCATCAGGTTGCTCTCCCTGCTCAATAAAAGCATCAGGCTGCTCCCGCTGCTCGGCAACCTCATCGTTTCTACTTTCTACACTTGAAATAACAAGGTTAGGGATTATACCATTTTTGGCCTTCTCTAATTGATCATCCGCAATTCCAACTTCACTTTCTCGAAAGATTACATCTCTACTTTTGATGAACTTCTTCTTCTTCACAGAATCTCATAATCTGTACCCGAACTCTTCATCTCCGTATCTGATGAATATGCAGAGAACAAATTTATCATCTAGCTTTGTTCTCTGCTCCTTTGGTACATGTGCAAAAGATCTGCAACTGAACACCTTTATATGTGAGTAGGATACCTCCTTTTTAGCCCAAGATCTCTCTGGGATGTCAAACTCTAATTGAACTGATGGACTCCTATTGATAAGGTAACAGGTTGTCTGAACTGCTTTACCCTCGAATAACTTAGGCAGTTTAGCTATTATGAGCATGCTTCTCACTTTCATAACAATGGTGCGGTTCATTCTCTCAGCTACACTATTATGTTGTGGGGTTCCAGGTACTGTATTTTCATGTCTGAGCCCATGGCTCAAATAGTACTCTTCAAATTCCCTTGAAGTGTACTCATCTCTATTGCCAGTTCGGAGACACTTTAGCTTTCGACCTGTCCCCTTTCCACTAGAACATGAAACTTATGGTACACTTAAAACACCTATATTTGATTTTTAAGCTATAAACCCACAATTTTCGTGAAGCATCATCAATAAAAGTAATAAAATATTTTTTATCTCCCATCAATTCAATTTTTATTGGACCACAAACATTAGAATATACCAACTCAAATATATTCAATTTTCTTTCAGACGATGTCTGGAATGAGATTCTATGTTGCTTACCAAATAAACAGTAGTCACAAGGTTTTACATTTGTACCTTTGGCAAAAGAAATCAGTAATTTCCTGGCAAGAATCTGCAATTCCTTTTCACTCACATGGCCCATTATTTGTGCGACAAATCTGCAAAAATCTCATCTTGTCCCGCGTTTAATTTACCTTGGCATATTTATGAATTTGTCCTGTACAAGGTGCACGAGCAATTCCTTTTGCAATCACCAAAGATCCCTTGGTGAATCTTCACTTTTGATTAGCAAAATAGTTCTCGTATCCATCTCGGTCCAAAGCTATTCCCAAGACTAAGTTTATTCACAAATCATGTACATGTCGCACGCCCCTTAGAACCAATGTGCATCCGAATTTGTCTTGATACAGATGTCACCTATCCCCGCAGTCTTTGAGTAACTCATGTTACCTATTTTCACAGTGCCGAAATCAGCTGCTACATATCTGTAAAAAAAAATTCTCTTATTGGTGTGGCATGATAAGATGTCGTTGTGTCAACCATCCATTCCGACTCTGGACCTGTCAAGTGCATGCATTCTTTTTCCTCATTTATAAAGAGATCATAACATTATCATTGTCTTGCACCATGGCAGTTGTGTAGTCGTCATTCTTCTGACCACTGCTTTCACCTTTACCCTTTCTTAGATTTGGATAATCTCTTTTGAAGTGACCGGTTGATCACACTTGTAGCAATTTTTGGCTTTTGATTTGGAACGGTTCTTGGACTTCCCATGACCTCCGAATCTACAATAGTTTCTCGAACTCCTTTGATAACTCCAGCCTCTATATTCTATGATGAGAGAATGTCCTTGATTTTTAAGCTTCTTCTTCATTTTCTCATTGAGTAGAAAAGCTGATGTGACGTCCTTCAACTCAATAGTGATTTTACCATGCATGATGGTTGTTGACAACGCAGATGGAAATGAGTTCAAGAGCAAGATGGCTTTATCTTCTTCCTCGATGTTTACTCTGAGGTTGGCAAGCTGCGTGATTAGTCCATTAAACAAATTTAAATATGACAAAGTACCTTTACCCATATGCAGGGCATATAATTGCTTCTTCAGGTACAATTTATTTGTTAGCATTTTGGACATGTATAAGCTTGCTAACCTTTTCCAAATGCTACATGCATCGTCTTCATCAATTATATTATTTACCACATCATCTGATAAGTGCAACCTGATTGTACTAGCAGCTTTTTCATCCAGGTCAGTCCAATCCTCAACTTTTATGGTATCAAGCTTCTTGGCAGTACTATCTAATACCTTGTATAATTCTTGTTGGATGAGCAGATCCCTCATCCTTCTTTACCATGTAGAGAAACCGCTATCTCCGTTGATTTTGCTACTTCGTGCTTTACTTGGACACTTTTGTTTTTCCACTGCGTATAGTACTACCGACCGTAAAGAGTATTTCTGCGAACGAGCAGAACCTGTATTCAGATACCACTTGTTGAAAAATAATTCTCACACAAATAATATTCATGGTATATAATCATAATAAATACGGATTACTAAAATACAATAACCAACGATAATAATAAGAGAAACAAGGACACCAAGATTTTTACGTGAAAAATCCTTCTAATAAAGGAAAAACTACGGCCCAAGAGGAGCAATAAATTTTACTATAGCAAGAATTTTATAATTTGTGGTACCGAATAAAATACTTTACAATCACTACACACTCAAAAGAAATAATCTTCTTTTGATTTTTTCACTTCACAATAATACCGCTCAAACTCTCTCTCTATATATTTTTTTATAGAACATTTTTCGTCTTACTCTGTGAACTCTCTCTTACTATATGTTTGGTGCGTCCTCAACTGAAACAAAAGCTTGCTATTATAACAAAGCAATGACTCATATAATGTCATCCATGACATTGCACCTTGTGTGAACTATAGTATAAACAGAAAAAAAGTTTATCTTTATGTTCTTTTATATTCAAGGAAGGCACACAAATTTCTTCAAACTTTCACACATAGTATATGGGGCTGGACCCCATACCATGGCTCTTATTTTTCTATGTTTTTCTCTTCCAACTAATCATGGTTAAAGTTTTCATCTTTGGTTTTGATCACCTATTGCTTGTCCAGAAGAGGAAGACCGGTACAAGTTCTCGTGAATAACAAAGACCAATATATAAAAAGCTTATATGTACTTCTTTCACATTTTTAATCGAAATAGAAATAAAACTATCAGAAGAGCTTTATTACTGAAGCATTATTTGAATAATAAAATCTCCTTAATTCCCTCTCTAACCAATAGCATTTTTTAGTGGATCTTTTTGGTTTGGTGTTGTTTAACTCAATTGGTGATGGGCTTTATTTTAAATTTGAGATTATTTAGCACAAATTTATCGTGGTTTTCTCGAAAATAAAATTGTAAATTTTAAAAATACCATGTTGAACAATATAGATAAATTTCATACGAGTCGAAGTTGGAATCATTGATAAAAAAGGACACAAGAACATGAAATTTTGTTGCTTATTTCCTACTGAAATGAGTGAAAAAACCAAGAATTGGAGCTTAAACCGGGAAGAATAACACTGGTATTCAAAGATTTGAAAAAAATTAAAAATCACCATAAAAGGGTTTATAAGAAAGCTTGCGAACATAAAATGAATATTATGATTTGATAAAGTTTGAGCCAATCTGGTGGCTGGGGTTTGTTGGGATTAATGAGAAGTTGTGGTAACGATTTGAATCAGTTTAATGAAAAGTTTAGTTGAGTTTGGACCGAAAAATTTGAAGCAAAGACGAAGAACTTATTGAAGAAGAAGAGTACAACCTTCAATTTTTTGGTTAAAACTCACAATTCTCTTTTGCGAAGTAATTATTGCTATGAGTTTGTATTTAAAGGAGAGAAAAAATAGAAAATGACAGCACCATCTTTGCAATCTTTGAAATTTGGCATGACAATTG
This sequence comes from Nicotiana obtusifolia, assembly GCA_002018475.1. NCBI lineage: Eukaryota > Viridiplantae > Streptophyta > Magnoliopsida > Solanales > Solanaceae > Nicotiana > Nicotiana obtusifolia. The sequence goes on along the minus strand of MCJB01000651.1, from coordinate 7,998 downwards.
AATTTTGAGATTTAAGATCTCTGATAGAAAATTGAGTGAGAATCACTTATTGAACTTGAAAGAAAAAAAAATGGTTATTACTTTTGGAGAGTTTGGTGGTTAGATTTCGAGACCATCATTGCTGATAAATTGAAGGTCAGGTGTTTCCTTAGACAGGAACATGTGAGGGGGTTCGGGTGGGGCGGGTAAATATGTTGGGTCGGGTTGGTTAAATAGAAAGTGGGATGGTCTTTTACGCGCAATCAGGTCGTGCCATATAGCCTTTTTTAAGTTTTGAATGCGGATTTAACGTCCGAGGTGCAATTTATACCCCGAAGCACAAGGGCCGGAGTACTTTTAATAAAAAACTAAAACGCAGGGTAGATATATCTTATTTTAGATAATAAAGGGGTAGTTACTACTCCGTTGGTAGAATGAATAAAGCATAAAATTATGTCAATTCGGTAGTCTATTAAGAATAATTGAACAAACACAAAATTTTGCCAATCTGATAGGATTTATGATCAGTTTAACAAGATAGATAGAATAAATATAGCACAACTCATGCCAATTTGGTGTGACCAATTAAATAAGTACAATGTCAAGCTAATCCGCTAGGATTTGTGAACAATTGAATAATATAGGTAGAATGAATATAGCACAAAATTATGTTAATCTGATAGAATGTTATGAACGATTGAGCAAGCACAAAGCCATGCTAATCCAATAAAATTTACAAACAATTAAACTGTATATATAGAATGGATATAGCACAAAAGTCATACCAATTCATAAGGATTTTGTGAATAATTTAACAAGCACAAGTCATGCAAATTCGACGGACTTCATGAACAATTGAATAATAGAGGCAAAATGAATCTAGCACAAAGTCATGGCAATCCTATAAAATTTATAAACAATTGAATAATATAAGTAAAATAAGTCTAGCACAAAGTCATACTAATCCGATGAAATTTTATAAACAAGAATTAAAAGGATAATGCGACTCCTGTGGAATCAAAACAAAAAAGAGGGCGAATTTGCGACCAGGAACAGTGGCACTGCAAATGCTATGACTACTGGAGTAGATGATTTTCGCAATTTATTAATCAACAAGGAAAGTGAGATTCAATACAGAAGAGACTTGATTGTAGTATGGAATTTTATAGGCTAAAATTCTTTCTATTTTTGCTATACGTGTCTGTGGAGTCTTCATTTACCTTTATCAGTGTTGCTCCCTTACGCACACGCAAGTATACGTGATCGACAAGTAATATAGGACAATGAGTCCGGATTATCGTACCCAAGGGACTTAAGTTAACTACTTTATAACAACTAATATCGTTACTTAATCAAGCAAAGATCAAGTTTAGTATATAGTTTATTCTAAATTGTAATTCTAATTTAAATCTAGGAATTGCAAAGAACAATTATGTATTTTGTAATCAATAAAACAAAGATTCCAGGGTTGTGATTTATTTCCAGTCCTATTACGTTCTAATTGACTTATCGTTCATATAGTTAATGTAAGATTGCTAATTAATCGATAATGATACTCATAGCCTTCTTCCGAAGTACTATTCGCCTATTCCTAACAAGATTAATGCCTATATTCCTATGGAATTAATCTAGCAAGAATGCATGAAGAACACCATTATACAATTAAGCATGGTGATTAAGTATATTCCTATCCTAACCACTAATCCGCTCTTTTTAACAAAGTTAAGAACATGCTTTCTTCAATCCTTATTCTAATCTAAACTTAGTTTTCTCAAACATCGCATAGATAATTGATAGAACTTAATTGGTAGCCAAAACAATTAAGCAATTTAGCATAGAATTGACGAAACAATCTTATCCACATTAACTATTAAAACGAAATCATCAAGTTAGAAACACAATATTCATGGCTAATCACAACCCCAGAACAAGTGGTGATTAGCCACTCATGTTCAACAAAATCAAATAACTAAGTATGAAAAACTAAAATAAAGATACTAGATTGAATTGATGAACTGAGAAATTATTGCGTTGTTGATGTTCCTAGGCCTCCTTTTGCTCCAAAATCACGTTCTCTCCCTCTTAGATAGGTTTAGGGGTGTGTATATAGGAGTTAGGAAGGGTTGGGGTCGACTTGGGGGTCTTCTAGGCGAAGTAGGAAACAAATCCCGAAATCAGTCCCCTGTCCAGCGCCCAGCGCCCCCCAGGGGACTGAAGGCAGTAACATTTTGCAGCTTTCTGTTTCCAGCGCCACAGGCAGCGCTGGGCGCTGGCCTGTGGGCTGCCTTCCTCCTTTGTCCGTTTCTTCTTGCTTTTAGCTCGTTTCTTCCCCGGTTTCATCCCCGATTGCTTTTAACTCATTCCTACACATAAAAATATATTATATTAACATAAATCAATGTGATTAACATCCAAATCCACACAAAAAAGAGCTAAATATGGGATAATTTACACATTATTTAATACCTTTTCTACCAATTATCAACACCCCACACTTAGACTCTTGCTCGCCCTCGAGCAATGGGATTTTAACCAACCCTTCCCAACTACTAACTTTTAGCTTAGCACGAAACATTCAACATTACAACACTTCATACTCTTGAACACAATCAATACTAGTTGAACAAGTATGAACACATAAATTATCCACATCATTCCTATAAAGTTCAATTAAGCTCCTTAATTCAATTACATTCAACACCCCAATTGTCATCACCCAACCTCAAAAGCCGACTTGCTACATTAAGCTACTTCAATTCATATACTTACCCAACAAGACAATTCATACATTACCAATTGTTCATGAAATCATGTGCCCTCACCAATATATGAAGAGTGAATATATATATACGAATGGACTCACACAAAATTTGCACACAAACTCTCACTCTCACAAAGAACTCATATGCATCCCATAGAGTACCATAAGCTTGCCCGTAGTGTAGACTTCCACTAATTGAGTTAGTCAAATCTAAGATCAAGTAGGACTTTGTCGGGTTGTAATGTAGGCTAGGGGACGGGTAAGGTATATTTGGTAGTAGTGACTAGTCCACCTAAGCACTTAATACACTACACTCAATATTCAAACACTTCTTTTTCTTCCAATCACTAAACTTGCCTCACACACATAACCCTTTTCTTTTTAATCACTTAGCATACTACAATAGGAGGTGAATATTTTCATATCTTTTCCAATATCAAAATTTTTTTCTTCTCTCTTTTTTTTTTCATCATCAGATTTTTCCTTTTTTATTTTTCATCCTCCATACACATTATTCATCCGCTAGTGATTTTTCTTTCTTTCTTTCAATTTAACTTTCCATAGCCAACAAATTCTTTCATTGTTCCCTTCTCTCACAAGACAATCCCTCTAACACTGCCCTTACTTCTTCTAGCGACTAAGTGCTTTCGGAGGTAAAGGTTCAATTAAGGCTCAATTCAAGAACAAAATAAAGGGAATGGCTTGTAATGTAGGTACACAAAGAAAGAGGCTCATAGGCTTAAAAGGGATAACAATGGACAAATTTATATTCGATGTGACAAGCACATCCAAAATCAAACAAAGAAGTGCCTATATCATTTCTTAGATTATCCCAACTTACAATTTCGTTTTAATTAACACACGGGGCAAGTTCTAGACTATACGAGATAACATAGAGGATCAAAATCTCTCTCGCACAATGCACATGATTCACTTACAACGGTTTTGTTCACATGTCGAGTTGAGCAAGCATATACAATTGAAGCAATTAATCAATAACGCACTAGATGTTTAAGCAAGTCAACTATTGAGAAGGGGTGTCACAAATTGGGTTGTTTTCTTTTCACTTATTTCAACACTTAACTTATGGGAATTTAGATCATGTGTCATAACTTATTGCACTAGCATCAATGGTGTCAAGAAGTATTGCATTCTTACTTAGTTCTTCCTAAGACTAATCCTAAAAGAAAAATTAAAGTTGCCCGGTTCGGATTACATCCTTAGAAAAGAACCGGAGCCCTAAGAAAAACCAAGGAAAATTACCTACTATCTAACAAATAGAAGAAAATCTTTTTGTTATTTTCAATCCAATTTTTATCCCTCAAGAAAAACCATCCGTCGTCGGGAAAAAACTGGTTACATATTTTTTCGATTTTTCTATATATATATATTTTTTTTTCTTTTTCGAAGTTTATAATACTACTAAATACGAACAAAAATAACTACTATGAATCACAAAAGCTGTTAATCATTCGAATTAACAACAATTATACTAAGAACATAGTCAAAACTAAAGAAAAGAAAAATCATAAACATCACCTCAAAAGTCACTGAACAGACACTTTCATTAAGAATTCACGGCACGAGACGACAATTATTTTTCCCCCACCCCACACTTATAACATGCATAGTTCCCGATGCATAATAAAATGAAGAGTAAAGTAGGGTGAAAAGGAAAACTCCCCTCAATCTGTGCCGGTCTCGTCGGAATCCATGCCAAAGGGTACCAATGCCATCGGTCTGGTGGCGTCATCCTCGTCATCTCCCTCATGATCTGAGCCCTGTATGGTGTTGGCATCTTCCTCGGAATGAACGGGAGGGTCAGCATTAGCAACTCCCAAGTACCGGCATAAATCTTCCCTTCCTAATGGCACCTTCGTACCTCGGACATAAGATCTGGATCGATGGAAGTCCCAGTTAGCATATAATTCTTGAACTACACTTAGGTTCGCCGGTCCTGGGCATTCAAGAAACCTCTCCATTCTCGATAGGCGGAGTCGAGCAAGGATATCTGGAAATCGCCTTTCCAATAGAGTAGTGTTTATGCCCATCTCCGAGACATAGCGTCGCGTTGGCACAAAATTCCGATACCAGGTAGCTGCATCATCATCAACCAAGTCAAGTCGGGGTCGGAGCCTGGTAGGGATGTGCTGTGAACCTTCATCGACTTGTTTTCCCTTTGCTTGGCGAGAAGATCCTTCGCCCTGTTTTCTTTTCTTCGGAGCTTGGTCAGTAGTTGATGCCTTGCCAAGTGCCTTTCCTTTATTTCCGTCACGTGCCATAGCTACCTGCAATATGACAAGTAGAAAAATGAGAAAAAGTATTACAATGTCATGAAAGGACCCCACACTTAAATTTTTACGTATAAAACAAGTGGGTGCAGGATAAGCAACGGGTACTCAAGACTTCCCCGTGTTTGAATTTTAATGAACATGGTAATGTAAGTGAGTGTCAAGGATGAAAAACGAATAAAGTTCTGAACTTTAGAGGTGAAAGTGACTAAGCGACATTCAAAGGCTAAGGAATACTAATTAGACAACATACATTATGAATACATAGGATGTATAATACATTTGAATCAACCACCCGACCCTGCAGTACGGATACATCAACCCCAAACGACCCCACACTTACTTTGAAATGCATATACAAGTAAGTCCGAATACTCAGACTTCATCAGACTTAAGAAAATATCATTCAAGCATTTAAGCAAACACGTGATGTGCACAAAAATTGTTCTTCATCCTCAACAATGGTGAAGTGTAGTCACCTTCCCGAATTTTGACGAAGTAGAGGGACTATTGGTTTACTACTCCGATACAGTAAATACCAACCACAAATTTCTGCTTAAACATAACTACACATGAATTTGTAAAGAAGACATGAAGAAGAAGAAGAAGAAGAATCGAAGGGGCTGTGGGAAAAGGGCACATGTAATTCTCATTCAATAAAAATAACAAATAACATGTAAGAGATAAGAAGAAAGGGAAAAAAAGCATACCTGGTTGTGGGAGATGAGACAGAAGAATGAAAGTTGAAAATTTTTGATGTAGAAGAAGAAGAAGAACGCTGAAGAAGCAGAGAGATGGTTGTTTTGTTTTTGTGTTAAGCGTGTGTGTGTGGAGTGAGAAGTGACAAAACGGGTGGGTTTGGGATTATAAAAGGGTTATTTAGTTAGGGGGAATGGGTAGTGGGTCGGGTTAATGGGTTTGGGTCAAAATTTAAAAGAAAAGAAATAACTTACCTGGACACCCCCCAGCCTGGCGCTAGGCGCCCACCCCGGCGCTGGGTCTTGAACGTTACTGCCTGGGGCGCCGCAGGCAGTGCTGGGCGCTGGCCTGGGCGCCGAAGGCAGTGTGTTTCCGCCTTTTTTTTTTCTTTTCACTTTGTACAATATGACCTATACTATTTTTATACATCAATTACATTCTTCTAGCTAATCTAAAAAAATTAAAAACAAGAAGTTAACTAAAACAAAATTTAACATTGGGTTGCCTCCCAACAAGCGCCTAATTTAATGTTGCAGCACGACTCAACTTCTTCACCTTATTCGTTGGTAAGCATAATCTTTGTTTTGTCCCGGTTGACCAATCCTCCCAAATAATGCTTAACCCTTTGTCCATTAACTAAAAATTTTCTTTCACTATTCAAGGCTCGTAATTCAATTGCTCCATACGGCGTAACTCGCACCACTTCAAAAGGACCTGACCATCTCGACTTAAGTTTACCGGGAAACAGTTGTAATCTTGAATTGAATAAAAGTACTTGTTGGCCCGGTTCAAAATGGCGTGGTTTTATATGCTTGTCATGCCACTTCTTTGTCTTTTCTTTGTAGAGTTTGGCATTCTCATATGAATGTAGGCGGAATTCGTCTAATTCATTTAATTGCATCAGTCTCTTTTCACCCGCAGCTTCAAAATCCATATTCAATTTCTTTATTGCCCAATACGCCTTATGTTCCAACTCCACCGGTAGGTGGCAAGCTTTTTCCGTAAACTAGTTTGTAAGGCGATGTTCCGATTGGAGTTTTGAACGCTGTCCGGTATGCCCATAGAGCGTCTTCTAACTTTGATGCCCAATCCTTTCTATTTACGCTCACTGTCTTCTCCAAAATTTGCTTTATTTCTCTGTTTGACACTTCGGCTTGACCGCTTGTTTGGGGATGGTAAGCTGTAGCAACTTTGTGACGTACCCCATATTTTGCCAAATGGTTATTGAGCAGCCGGTTGCAAAAGTGTGTGCCTTCATCACTGATCAATGCTCGTGGAGTCCCGAATCTGGAAAATATGTTTTTCTTGACGAAGGTGGCGACTACCATGGCATCATTTGTAGGCAAAGCAATTGCCTCTACCCATTTGGATACATAGTCAACGGCAAGCAAAATGTACTTGTTCCCTCGGGAAGGTGGAAACTGGCCCATGAAATCTATCCCCCACACATTAAAGAGTTCAACTTCAAGAATGTTGTTAAGGGGCATCTCTTGCTTTCTTGTGATTGTACCCCTTCTTTGACATTGGTCGCATCTTTTGACAAAGGCATGTGCATCTTTGAACAAAGTAGGTTAGAATAGCCCGGATTGTAGAACCTTGGCTGTTGTACGGTCGCCTCCGTGATGGCCTCCATATGGTGAGGCGTGGCAATCATGCAAAACAGAGTCAACCTCTTCATCCGGAATACATCTTCTCATCAGTTGATCGGCACATTGTTTGAACAAGTATGGTTCATCCCAGTAATAGAACTTTACATTATGGAGGAACCTTTTTCGAGCTTCGCTTTTGAAATCTGGTGGGAATACTCTGCTTACCAAGTAATTGACAAAATCTGCATACCACGGAGGAGAATCATGATTAATTGCAAAAAGGTGTTCATCGGGAAAGAATTCCTTTATTTGTCCATCTTCTTCCATGTGTGCATGATTTTCTAACCGAGAGAGATGGTCTGCCACTTGATTTTCAGTTCCCTTCCGGTCTCTGATTTCTACATCAAATTCCTGCAACAATAGTACCCAGCGCATTAATCGAGCTTTAGATTCTTTCTTAGTAAATAGATACCTGATTGCCGCATGGTCGGCGTGGACTATGACTTTCGTTCCCACCAAATAGGCTCTAAACTTTTCAAATGCCCAAACTACTGCTAGCAACTCCTTTTCGGTGGTAGTGTAGTTTTGTTGTGCCGGATCTAGAGTTTTGCTTGCGTAGTAAATAGAATGGAACACCTTGTCTTTTCGCTGTCCTAGCACTGCTCCAATGGCCAAATCA
>MCJB01000650.1:1270-27899 GCA_002018475.1 Nicotiana obtusifolia | reverse complement strand
TAGTAACCCAACTAGGTTGGGGTCGAATCCCACAGGGAATAGGCGTGAAACAAATATCTGATTAATGTAGTATTTCACTTAGTCTTAATTCGATCAAGTAACCAAATAAAATAAATTGATGTTGAGTACTTAAAGAAAATTAAACTAATAATTGCAGCTTGAAAAGAATAGTTGAATAAAGTTATGAAGTCGAGATACCAAGGTTGTGCTCCCCCTAATGTAGTAGAATGTATTGATATTGATATTAACATCCGCTCTTGATATGCAATTGGTTCTTACTAGTGCGTTATATGATATTTTCCAATATTTAGATAACGTATCCTCTTATGATCCTCCCAAATACATTAGAGTCGAAATTAAAAATACCCAATCATTCGCCGACTTAAAATCCTCTTATTCCTAAGTGATTTTGTTAAACAAGGGTTAAAGCCTTGAATCGTCGTTACTTATTTCTACCAAACCCTACCTCCCTTTTCCAAGGTTCAATAGCGTAAATTGGCACCCGTTAATGTTTGCAACCACTAACGATTTAATTATGAACGAGAAATAAATAACCATCAAGATTCTTTCGAAATTGGAAGCAATATCAATTATTCAATAACATTCCACCCATCTAGGGTTCACAACCTCAGTATTAAAATTTAGCTACACATATTGAAAACTAAAGAACAATTAATAAAAGTTGAATTCATCTTACAACGATATGGATTTCCAAGTTTTGATCACCCAAAAATCTCTCCCAATTTGAAAATAACCAAAAGCACTATTTTGCACTCTTAAATCTGACAAGTCCTCTTGCACATAACCCTAGAGAGGCTATTTATAGAGGCCCAAAAACCGAGGCAAACTGAAATAACTTCTGGCCGACTTTTCCGTTTGTGATCGCATTCCTGTCGCATAATAGGAATGCGGTCTGCAGAATCGTCATCTTGTGTCGCAGACTTCACCAGGGCTTCTCCATCCTATCGCACTTCAGGATGCGGTCCGCAGAATGATTCTGCGATCGCAGAACCCTTCTATTCTCCACCTCAAACTCTGTCCGTGTCTGCGATGAGAATGCGATTAGCATTTCCATTCTGCGGTCGCATTGTTGACAACATTCTTCCTTTAACTTCGGCTTGAAGTTCTGCCCGACTTTGCGATCAAATTTCCAATTCTGTGACTCGCATATCCACTTTGCGGTCGCAGAATTGCTTCTACTGTATTGTTGATCTCTTTTCTTGCCTTTGAACAGCTTTTGGATTGCTTTTCACGCTTATGGGTTTCTTTCATCCATGTACTGAAATTGCACAAAAACTAAGTAAATATCATGATAATTAGCAAGTGGAACAAGCAATTTCTAATCAAATAGTATCAATATGTGCCGAAATTTCCCGGCACATCAACTACCTATTCTTCAGAGCAGGTGGATTAGGTTTATATCCACGAGATTGTCCAACTTCATGGCGTACCGGTATCCATCATTTCTGACCGGGGTATGTAGTTCACATCGCATTTTTGGAGAGCCGTTAAGTGTGAGCTAGGCACGCGGGTTGAGTTGAGTACAACATTTCACCCTTAGATGGATGGATAGTCCGAGCGCACTATTCAGATATTGGAGTATATGTTTCGAGTCTTCATTATGGATTTCGGGGGTGCTTGGGATTAGTTCTTGCCACTTGCGGAGTTTGCCTACAACAACAGCAACCAAACGAGTATTCAGATGGCTCCTTATGAGACCTTATAAGGGATACGGTGTCGTTCTCCAGTTGGGTGGTTTGAGCGGGAGAGACTAAGTTATTAGGCACATATTTGGTCCGAGATGCTTTGGAGAAGGTCAAGATGATCCAGGATCGGCTTCGTATTCAGATGGCTCCTTAAGGACTTTATAGGCTTGTAATGTTGGTTTAAGGAAGGGTAGGATATGAATTTAGATAATAGTGGCTACTTCCTCCTTGAACACTCATTACTCTCTTTCTCCTTCCAACCTTTTGTTCCTTTGCCTTCATTGGATTTACAATTCCACATTAAACCCTACTCACATACCCCTTTATTTTATTCTCAAGCTTCTGTATACCACTTACATTGACTATTTCTTTCCTTCTTTTGATTTTACACTTGTGGTATCTCTTTATTTATAAACTTTTTTTTTCTCTTTTTTCCGAAGCTTCATAAATTTACATGAGCATTTGAGGTATGGAGTCTCATGATTTTTCCCCTTTTCATTATTGCTCTCCCACCTCCAACTTAATCTTTTATCAATACTCTCAATGGTCAAGGAGGAATGGGTTAAAAAGGAGTCATTTTGATGAATGGATTCAGGTTATAATGCAGAGGCCAACAAAAAGGCTAAAAGGCTCAAAATGGGGTACTAGTGATAGTTATAATGTACAGGTCGGCTGAAAGAGGTTAGAAAGGTTTTTGAACTACTCAAAGGAAGCCTAAGATAACTTCTCTAACTTAGCAAACGTATTATAGGCGACGAAGAACCAACCGGGCAAGTTTTAGATAGCAGCAATGAACACGAAAATTATCGAACAACGCTCACACACACCGGCACATCAACTGTTTGGTTAACATAGTTCACAGCTTTGGAGTGCGCACTTGGTGACTCGGGGCTTCCCTTTGGAGTGCGCACTTGGTGACTCGGGGCTTCCCTTGTATCTACAATCACAATTCTAAGTAGCCCTAGAGTTACTGAGCGAGCCTCAACTTCACTAGATTGATTTGTTTCCAGGGTTCCATACTTCACTTATGGTTTCATACTTGTTTGTTCACCTACGTACCATCCTGGTCAATGTACTTTATACTCAATAGCCTGTTTCTACTATTACACCCTTGAAAAAGAACCCGACAAAAGAAAAAAACAAGGGGATTTTATTTCTAACTGTTTAATTATAACAACTACAACAACATATATACACCACTCATAAATCATTACTATCAACATATCGAATGCCACAAGTTCACAATTCAGTTAAAATAATTAAAATATACAGACCAACTGGAAATATAAGGCTACCACCCCCAACTTAAACACATGCATTGTCCCCAATGCAATAAACAAAAAACTAAAGGACAAAAGGGGCTCCCTGGTGGCGCAATTGCGCGAAGAGATTAGCCTATTGTGCTGCCGGTGCTGGTGGAGGAGAATGAGTCCGGTCCGAAGCCGGTGGGGGAGCCGCTGAGCTGCTACTACCATCTCCCGCCGAAGGAAATCTCCTGGCGGCCTTATCTATCAACGAGCGCTCAATGGCAGCTACAATGTCTGCCTGCTCCTGTTCCTCCTCTGCTGTAGGCAGCACAATTTGTTTTCCTTTTTCCTGTGGAGGAGGGACTGCACCTGCATCAAGCTCTTCACTGGCGTCCTCGGAGTTGTCGTCTTCAGATTCAGATTCTGACATCCCTTTCGAGGTCTCATCATCAGTAGAGGCAATGCGAACTGGAGCAGCAGAAGGCTGAGACACTTTTGCAGTGGCCGGAGGTATGTCCGTCATTAGTGTCGAAAAATCAAGGCCCAAATCAGTCTGGCTAGCACTCGGTTTACCCTCGTTGGGGAGGAGTGAAGAGATGTCGAACTCCAGATTTTGCATTTTCTGAAGGTCTGTCTTTAATTGCTTGACATCCTCCTATAACTGGGGTATACCGTCAACCCTTGATTCAAGCTTTGATATCCTTTCTCAGAATTCCAGTTGTTGTTGTAACAGTGGAGTCAAAGCTTGTTTTATCAGGGCAGGCAATGATTTCAAGAGTTGTTCTAATTTGGAGTTGGTGTGTTGCACAATTAGACCCATTCTTGAAAGTGCCGGCATGTGGGAGACTGATGGGCCTGTGGGAGCTGATGTAGCTGGTGCTTCAGTAATAGGGAGGGATGCAGGATCCTGAGGAGATAGGAGATTCTACGCATCAATTTCCTCTATTGTGGTAGGTGCAGGAGCCGATGCCTCACTGATACGAGTGATATCAATATCTCTCGTAGATTTCCCAAGTCTGTCTTGGTGAGGGAGGAATGGGACATCCACCTCTTGGCAAAGTGTGGTGATCAGACTTGGGAAAGGGAGTGAGGTAGCCTGTTGAATCGCTCTGATGCCGATTTCCTGGAATATGAGGCTTCCCACATCAATCGCAACCCCCTTCATTATGCAGGCAATGAGAAGTGCCTTCTCAATGCTAATTTCTATTTCGTTTCTTAAGGGTACGAGATGGGAAGTGATGAAGCTGAGCCAATATTTGGCTTTCCGTGTGAGATCCTCTTTGTAAATTTTTCTCCCAGGATTTATCCAAGCTGGGACCCCCTTTGCAATAGTGGATGCTATCGATCCACGCGCATGCTCTCTGTTGGAGAACCTTTCATCATACTCTTCTGTGCCTGCTTTCCAGTTAGGGAAGAATAATTCGTTGATATGGTTGCTGTCACAGAACACAGCTTTCCCCCGCACTTGGACAATACCGGTAAATAATCTGTTGCGTCTGTGATATGGTGATCGTGATGCTCCATATGACGCATAGAACTCCCGGACCATCGTCTCATTGTATTCCTTCTGGTCCGTAGTGAAGTACTCCCAGTTCCTCCTTTTAATGTTCTCCAGGATGTGAGGATAATATTCTTGGAGTCCATTCAAGCTTAACTTCTTCTCCGGTAGAATTCTCCTCTTTGCAAGCGCCTCCCGAAATTGAGTTCTAGAACCTTCAACTTCAAAACGAATCTGAAGGTCATCTCCCTTTTTTCTTCGTGCTTCGGCAGCTAAATCCACTTCCGGAAAGAAGTCCTCCTCTTCAGACTTGGAGGTGCTTGGTCTAACTGCATCTTTCTTTGCTCTTTTGGCTTGTTCAGATTCTTGAGTGGTTGAAGGCCTCTTTGCTCTTGCGTTCTTCTTAGCCATGTCTGCATACATAGTAGATGTTAGTGGCAGTATCAATGTTCGATAAACAACCAAACAGGAAAGATAAGCAATGATCTTTAAAAACTGCGGTGTGATCTGCGGTCGCAGAACAGGATCTGCGTTCGCAGAACCACCGCATTTGTCATCCCTTTTTGAAAGAAAGTTGCTGAGTGTGTATGCGGTGAGTCTGCGGTTCGCAGACTTGTCAATTCATCCTCTCTTATTTTGCCTACTGTTCTGGGGATGTATGCGGTGAGCATGTGGATCGCAGACCCAGTCTGCGATCGCAGACTCGTCGCATAAGTCTTCTTCTTCAATAGCTAGGGTTTAGTTTCTGCGACCTAGATGAGATCCATATTTTGAATATGTGGATCGCAAAATACTTTACATCCCCAATAATAAGCAACCCATTGATAAATTGAACCTAAAAGTTTGTTATCTTCCTAAAAAGATTTGAACTTTATCATGAAATAAACAAACCTAGGGTTTCAAAACCATAACTTGACATCTCAGAGGAAGTGTGCATACCTTGAAGTAGATGATTAGATGGAAGATATGTGAACTTCTTTGCCGGATTTGGTATATTCCGATGAAAGGATGCCGGAATCTTTTGCTCTGTACTCGTCGGAACTTTTATTTGATAGTGATGAAATAGGTTATTTTTATTTTCCTTTTTTATATGGTTAGGCTAAAGGGGAAAATAGCAAATTTGAGTTATTGAAGGAAACACGTACCTGATAGGTTAGCAACAAAAATGTGTACCGCATGATGAAATGCGTACCGCAGAATGACTAACCCTTTTCCGCATTTTCAACTGAGATGTGGGCCAATTTCTCTGTGGCTATCTGCGATAGAAATGCGATTCGCAGAGTGCATATGCGATCGCAGATTTATGAACTTCCTCGCATTTTGTTGCTTATGTTTTTGCTCAACTCTCTGTCTCACATTGCGACGCAAATGCGTTTCGCATATACGAAATGCGATGGCATTTGTTTCGCATTCTTCTCTGCGACAGTTTATGCAATTGTAATCACTTCTTCTCAACTTTGTGTTCACTTCTCAACTCCTGTATCTGAAAATAATCCTTCAACCCAAACTAAGGACACATGTAAATAACTAAGTAAAGAAAAAGAGAAAAAGAAAAGAAAACAATTTAAACAACATAAAAATAACGAATACCACACATGGGTTGCCTCCCATGAAGCGCTTGATTTAACGTCGTGGCACGACGATGCTAAGATACATCTGCATTCAGTCGGTAGGCGGTACATTATCATCTTGTAAGGCCAGCTGCTCTATGACATGTTTTTCTCCACTTGTACCCAGATAGTGTTTCAGTCGCTGTCCGTTAACCTTGAAGGTTCGGAGTCCATCCTCCGATGCCAATTCGACAGCTCCAAACGGAGAGACATTTATAACCTTGAAAGCCATTTGGATTTCAACTTACCTGGAAATAGTTTCAGTCTTGAGTTGAATAACAACACAAGGTCTCCCACTTTGAACTCTCTCTTTAAGATCTTGGAATCATGAACGAACTTCATTCGTTCTTTATAGGCCGCTGCACTCTCATAAGCATGGAATCTGAATTCCTCTATTTCATTCAATTGTGCTAGCCTTAAGGCTCCGGCCTCTGCCCAATCCATGTTTAATCTTTTTAAAGCCCATAGAGCTTTATGCTCGAGTTCAACTGTTAGATGGCATGCTTTTCCAAAGACTAACCGATATGGGGATGTACCAATCGGAGTTTTATAAGCGGTACAATATGCCCAAAGAGCGTCATCCAGCTTCCTTGACCAATCAGTCCTATTGGCATTCACGGTCTTAGCAAGTATACTCTTGATTTCTCTGTTTGAGACTTCTACTTGTCCACTTGATTGTGGATGATAAGGCGTGGCCACCTTATGCTTGACCCCATACTTGTCGAGGAGACCCTTGAATACTCTGTTACAAAAATGGGAACCTCCATCACTGATTATGGCTCTTGGAGTGCCAAACCTGGTGAAAATATTCTTCTTTAGGAACGTGGTTACACTCCGAGCTTAATTGTTTGGCAAGGCAACAGCTTCCACCCACTTTGATACATAATCTACAGCCACTAGGATGTATTTCATCCCACATGAGCTTATGAAAGGGCCTATGAAGTCAATACCCCAGACATCGAACAATTCAATTTCCATGACAAATTTCATAGGCATTTCGTGCCTATTCGAAATCGGGCCTTGTCGTTGGCATTGGTCGCAAGACCTTACCAACTGATTGGCATCTCGGTAAATGGTGGGCCAGTAGTATCCACATTCTAAAACCTTTGCAGCTGTTCTGTTGCCCCCATGATGACCCCCAACTGGCGAATCATGACATGCTTTCAAGATCGGTAGCATCTCTTCCTCCAGTACACACCTTCGAATGATGTTATCCGCGCAAACACGGAATAGGAATGGTTCTTCCCAATAATAATTGCGAGAGTCCCTCAAGAATTTCTTCCTCTAGTACGATTCCAACCCTTCCGGAATGAAATCGCTAACGATGTAGTTAGTGATGTCAGCATACCATGGTGCCATTGAACTTGATATCATCTGTATTTGCTCATCTGGAAAGGAATCATTGATATCCAGCTCTCCTGTTTGTCTCCCTGCTTCTTCCAATCTAGACAAATGATATGCTACTTGGTTTTGGGTGCCTTTACGGTCCAAAACTTCAAAGTCAAACTCTTGTAGTAGTAGTACCCATCGGATGAGCCGAGGTTTAGCATCCTTCTTCGCCATTAAATAACGAAGAGCAGCGTAATCAGTATATACAATCACTTTGGAGCCCAATAGATATGCACGGAACTTCTCAAAAGCATAAATAATTTCTAGCAGTTCCTGCTCCATTACGGTATAGTTCATTTGTGCTCCATTCAGCGTCTTGCTAGCATAATATACCGGGTGAAGAATTTTGTTGTGCCTCTGCCCCAACATCACCCCAATAGCTACTCTGCTAGCATCACACATCAGCTCAAAAGGTAATGACCAATCTGGTGTAACAATAATAGGAGCAGTGGTCAGTTTCGTTTTCAGCTCTTCAAAGGCAGCGAGGCATTTTTCATCAAAGACAAACTTGGTATCTTTCTCTAAGAGTTTGCACATTGGATGTGCAATCTTTGAGAAATCTTTTATGAACCTTCTATAAAATCCCGCATGACCCAAAAAGCTATGGACCCCTTTCACTGATGTGGGAGGAGGGAGCTTGGAAATGATTTCAATCTTTGCTTTATCCACTTCAATCCCATGTCTGGAGATTTTGTGTCCCAGAACAATGTCTTCATCCACCATAAAGTGGCATTTTTCCCAATTTAATACAAGGTTTGTTTCTTCACATCGTTTCAACACTGCCTTGAGATTTTTCAAACATTGCTCAAATGTTTCCCCAACTACCGAGAAATCATCCATAAAGACTTCAAGGAAATCTTCCACCATATCCAAAAAAATTGACATCATGCACCGTTGGAATGTAGCTGGAGCGTTGCATAAACCGAAGGGCATGCGACTGAAAGCAAAAGTCCCATACGGACAGGTGAACGTTTTCTTTTCCTGATCTTCCAAAGCAATGTTAATATGATTGTACCCAGAATATCCGTCGAGGAAGCAATAAAAGGATTTTCCAGCTAGCCGATCAAGCATTTGATCAATAAAAGGCATAGGGAAGTGATCCTTGCACGTGGCACTGTTGAGCTTCCTGTAATCCATGCATACTCGCCATCCAGTGACGGTTCGTGTTGGAATCAGCTCATTTTTTTCATTCGTTACCACGGTCATACCTCCTTTCTTTGGCACACACTGTACTGGGCTTACCCATGAGCTATCGGTAATTGGGTGCACAACTCCTGCATCTAGCCATTTTATGATTTCTTTCTTCACCACTTCTTGCATTGCTGGATTCAATCTTCTCTGGTGTTCCACACTTGGTTTTGTCCCGTCTTCAAGTTGAATTTTGTGCTCACAAATTCCAGCTGGAATACCTCGGATGTCCGCTATCGTCCAACCGATTGCCTGTC
Organism: Nicotiana obtusifolia; assembly: GCA_002018475.1. Lineage (NCBI taxonomy): Eukaryota > Viridiplantae > Streptophyta > Magnoliopsida > Solanales > Solanaceae > Nicotiana > Nicotiana obtusifolia. Next base: position 19,004 of record MCJB01000650.1, on the reverse strand, counting down.
TGTGTTCCTTAAGAACTTTCAGCAACTGCTCTACCTGCACATCATTCAACAAAGACGACACAATTACCGGTAAAGTATTATTAGAACCAAGAAATTTGACCTCAAATGCGATGGGAGTGGCTTGAGCTCTAATTTGGGCTGTTCAATAATGGAAGGCTTTGCTGGAGGCTTGGCTCGATTCTCCAAATCTAGTGACAGTTTTGGTGAAGTATATGAATACGAACCGCGACCTTCTAATGCATTTACTTATTCCATGAAACCATCCAAATCGTTCCCATCAAAATTCACCAATATGGCCGCCAGGGCCTCACCAAAACACTGCTCTTCCATTTTTGTATCCACTGCTTCATCAACTTCATCAATAATACCGATTAAACAAATGTTTTCATATTCGGCTGGCATCTTCATCCCCTTGCTATCTTGAAAAGTAACTTCTTCATTATTGACCTGGAACTTTATTTCATTACGTTCCGAGTCCATGAGAGCTCTTCCCGTAGCTAAGAAGGGTCTTCCCAAAATAATGGGGATTTCCTTGTCTACTGCACAATCAAGGATAACAAAATCGGCTGGAATCTGAAATTTTCCAACCTTAACAATCACATCATCCACAATACCCACTGGTCTCTTGATAGATCGATCAGCCATCTACAATCTCATGCTAGTCGGCCTTGGCATTCCTAGCCCGACTTGTTTGTAAATGGCTAAAGGAATTAGATTTATACTGGCTCCATTATCACACAAGGCCTTAGCAAAATCGTGTACTCCAATAGTACACGGAATAGTGAAAGCTCCTGGATCCTCCTTCTTCTGGATCGGGTTTGTTGCTATGATAGAGCTTACTCTGTGAGTTACATTTACCACTTCATTCCTGGTGGTTCTCTTTTTAGTGATCAAGTCCTTCAAGTATTTGTCAAACCCCGTCATTTCTTGGAAAGCTTCCAAGAAAGGTATATTGACTGACAGCTGCTTGAGAATGTCATAAAACTTCTCAAATTTGCTATCGTTAACTCTCCTTGTAAGTCTCTGGGGAAATGGTGGAGGCTGTCTAGGAATCGGTGGAAGAACAATTGGTGTTTCTTCCGCCTTATCCTTTACCTCTTCCTGAATATCCTTCGTGTCCACAACAATTTCTGGATTTCTACCTACCTCAGCAACATTACTTCTTTCAGCAACCATTTCTCTTCCAATCTCCTTCTGAAAATCTTCAGCAGCATCTTTACCCTGTAATGTCTTACCACTCCTCGTCGTGACAGCCATAATGTGAGCAGTTGGACCACTTCCACTTCCTTTAGGATTTGCAATCGTATCGCTAGGAAGCGTCCCTTTTTGCGGTGGATATTGCTCGCGAGAGAGATCCCTCATTTGCAATTCCAACTTTTGGATAGCTGCTGTGTGGGAGCCAACCAATTCAGTCTTGTTCTTCATTGAGGTATCTGACTTCTCTTGGTTTTGTATTATCCTCTCGAGCATACTTTCCAATTTAGATTCGCTAGATGATCCCTGATTTGAATAATGCCCTTTCGGAGGAACATAAGGATTGGAACTCCGATTTGGAAAATGGTTGCTGTTGTTCCAATTACCCTGACTAGGTCCATTCGGATCACTCTGCCATTGTTGGGAACCTTGCCCTTGCGGGTTTGGTCTCCAATGATTTTGTGTTGCTTGACCCTGGTAGGGCTGCCTTTGATAACCACCATGAGTGTTATTGACAAAATTTGCGTCTTCAATTCTTCACTGTGTGTTGGTAACACATCCTCTACTACATTAATTTTTTTCTTATGATTTTCAGTGAATATCTTTGTCAAGACATTTACGTTAGTAGCAAGTTCAGCGATCACTTGGTCTCTTTCTTGGTTTTCTTTGATCAAATTGCTCATGGAAGGAGACCCAATTGTAATGCCACCTGTATTGTCCTCAGAATGCCAATCTTGATTATGTTTAGCCATCTTGTCCAGAATCTGAGTAACTCTAGCGAAAGTCTTATCCATAAAAGAACCAGCTGCGGCATTTTTCGCTATCGATTGGTTCATAGGATCCAAACCCATGTAAAACTTTTCCAGCAAAATGGAGTCTGGAAAGCCATGGTTTGGCGACCTCACCAAATATAACTTGAATCGTTCCCATGCTTCGTGTAGCTGTTCACCCGGCAGTTGTTTGAAGAAAAATATTTTATCCCGGAGCTCTGATTTCTTGCTTTGTGGAAACCACTTCGACAAGAAATCCCGGACCAACTCAGGCCAAGAATGGATGGAATTCGGCGGAAGATTTTGCAGCCATTTTCTCGCATCTCCAGCTAATGAGTACTTAAAACATCTGAGCCGCAATGCATCATCAGAGACATTATTCTGCTTGTGCATTGCACAAACACCCAAAACGTTCCTGAGGTGCTGTGTCGGATCATCATCAGTAGAGTTTCTGAAATATCCCTTAGCTTTTAGCATCAAAATCAGCCCATGTTCGACTTTGAATGTAGCAGCACCTACAGCTGGAGGTACTATAGCATTGGTGTCTTCAATGTATTCCTCAATGTCGGCAAATGGATTCTCTTTGTTTGCCACATCCACATCATCTATATGCTCTGCCATATTTTTCTTCCTACAATCACCAAAATAAACAACATGCAATCAATTGGAATTAGACTTATAGCAAAATATACACTAATCAGAAATTTCAAAATCATATTCCCCGGCAACGGCGCCAAAATTTGATCCGCTCAAATTACACCTTAATAATAGTGTAAGCGATCAATGTCAAATATAGTAACCCAACTAGGTTGGGGTCGAATCCCACAGGGAATAGGCGTGAAACAAATATCTGATTAATGTAGTATTTTACTTAGTCTTAATTCGATCAAGTAACCAAATAAAATAAATTGATGTTGAGTACTTAGAGAAAATTAAACTAATAATTGCAGCTTGAAAAGAATAGTTGAATAAAGTTATGAAGTCGAGATACTAAGGTTGTGCTCCCCCTAATGTAGTAGAATGTATTGATATTGATATTAACATCCGCTCTTGATATGCAATTGGTTCTTACTAGTGCGATATCTGATATTTTCCAATATTTAGATAACGTATCCTCTTATGATCCTCCCGAATACATTAGAGTCGAAATTAAGAATACCCAATCATTCGCCGACTTAAAATCCTCTTATTCCTAAGTGATTTTGTTAAACAAGGGTTAAAGCCTTGAATTGTCGTTACTTATTTCTACCAAACTCTACCTCCCTTTTCCAAGGTACAATAGCGTAAATTGGCACCCGTTAACGTTTGCAACCACTAACGATTTAATTAAGAACGAGAAATAAATAAATATCAAGAGTCTTTCGAAATTGGAAGCAATATCAATTATTCAATAACATTCCACCCATCTAGGGTTCACAACCTCAGTATTAAAGTTTAGCTACACATATTGAAAACTAAAGAACAATTAATAAAAGTTGAATTCATCTTACAACAATATGCATTTCCAAGTTTTGATCACCCAAAAATCTCTCCCAATTTGAAAATAACCAAAAGCATTATTTTTCACTTTGAAATCTGACAAGTCTCCTTTCACATAACCCTAGAGAGGCTATTTATAGAGGCCCAAAAATCGAGGCAAACTGAAATAACTTCTGGCCGACTTTTCCGTCTGCGATCGCATTCCTGTCGCATAACAGGAATGCGGTCCGCAGAATCATCATCTTGTGTCGCAGATTTCACCAGGGCTTCTCCTTCCTATCGCATTTCAGAATGCGGTCCGCAGAATGATTCTGCGATCGCAGAATGCGATCGCGATTCCCTTCTATTTTCCACCTCAAACTCTGTACGTGTCTGCGATGAGAATGCGATTAGCATTTCCATTATGCGGTCGCATTGTTGACAACATTCTTCCTTTAACTTCGGCTTGAAGTTCTGCCCGACTTTGCGATCAAATTTCCAATTCTGCGACTCGCATATCCACTTTGCGGTAGCAGAATTGCTTCTGCTGTATTGTTGATCTCTTTTCTTGCCTTTGAACGGCTTTTGGACTGCTTTTCACGCTTTTGGGTTTCTTTCATCCATGTACTGAGGTGGTGCAATCAGAATCAACCCTGTCCCAAATATACTCATGAATTGAACAAGGTCTCCTGGAGCTCCGATGTAGCAATAAGCTCCTCAAATTCCCGATGGGGTCCTACCTGCTCCACATGATCAGGCTCTGGCTCAACTGGAACTACTGGTGGCTCCATTGTTGCTGCTCTAGCAGAGGCTCGAGCCATAAAGTGGGCTCTTCCCTACCTATACCTCAACATTAGCCTCTCATGGCTCTAGGCTGGTGTACTGGCACCTGCTCAACTGCACTCGACGATTGTGTCCTCAGCATCTTTGAGAGAATAGACAACTAACGGTTCAAACTTTGGATATATAATTCTTTATGATAATGAATGAAAGAAAGTAAAGTTTCCTAACAACCTGGTAGCCTCTCGAAGATAAGTATAGAAGTCTCCATACCGATCTACAAGACCTTACTAGACTTTCTCATGACACGCAGGGCCTATGAACCTAGGGCTCTAATACTAATTTGTCATGATCCAAATCCCACCATAGGGTTGTGATGGCACCTAATTTCTACGACTAGGTAAATGATGTGCCGGGAAATTTCGGCACATATTGATACTATTTGTTTAGAAATTGCTCGTTCCACTTGCTAATTATCATGATATTTACTTAGTTTTTCAAAGGCTGGGAAAGAAGCTCAGAGTCCGGCCGCCCATACACCAGAGCAGCTGGCTCATGCTTATCAGACACCGGGTGTCATTGCGGTACAACCAATAGTTGTAGTTCAACACGAGGTAAGGCCAATCGTGTCTGGAGAGATTTTAGAGACTCTGTCTTTCCCAATTCAAAAAAGGGGCTTCGGAGGATGCTCAAGGTTTATTGGATCAATGTCATAGCATTCTACGTACTTTGGGTTTGGTAGACTCGAGTGGCTTTGACTTTACTACTTTTCAGTTAACGAGGCCGACATACAGATAGTGGAAGACTTACGAGGCAAGTAGGTCAGTCGGTACTGCACCTCTTACATGGTCACAGTTCCCAGATCTTTTCTTGGGGGAGTTTATCCCACAGCCCCACAGGGACGACTTGCGCAGAGAGTTTAAGCATTTGCGCTAGAAAGGTATGACTATGAGTCAGTATTCTATGAGGTTTATAGAGTTATCCTGCTATACGGCTCCTTTAGTTTCTACTGAGAGGGAGAGATTCCATATATTTTGAGAGACTAATATACAACCTTAGATTTTGTATAGTGCGGGAGAAGGAGACACAAACTGCATTTCATAAAGTTCTGGATATTGCTAAGATATTATAGCTTATCTGCGGGTAGGAGAGGAAGGATGCGGAGGCTAAGAAGCCTCATGTGTTTTGAGGATGTAGTCTCTCCTAATCTAAAGGCAAGGTCCATCATGGTAGAGGTCATATTAGTCGACCAGTTTAGTTCGTACCTCAAATTTCGCGTGGTTCTTTAGCTAGCTATAGATTTCAAAGCACTTGTACTGGACAACCATCTTTGTGCACCTTCTGCATGAGGTTCCTACTGCAGTTATTCACGTCATCTAGGGTAGACTCAAAACTAGAAACCACGCCCCCATAAAGGTTGTTTTGAATGTAGGGATACTAGGCACATTGTGAGATATTGTCCCTGTCACGACCCAAACCGGAGGGCCATGACGGGCACCCGGGCTTTACTTATCGAGTACCAACATACATTTTATCTAACCTTTCTTATTACCTATAAGGGCCAATGAGATCATTATAATTGGAAGACAATATTCCCATGATAATTATATAACTGTGTCCTTCCATATAATGACATAAACATATATATAACATGACCGGCAAGGCTGTCATGAAAAATTATACAACAGAAATAAATTTGCCGACAAGGCAATTCAAACTATACATGAGTCCACACTTGTCTATGAGCCTCTAAAAGAACATAATTGTTGCAATGCATACCAAGACCACAGGAAGTCCGGAGAAGCGATCTCGCCAATACACACTGAACTGGCAGCCTATTATGATGGGGGAGCTTCGTGTACCTGTTTATCAGGACCTGCAGCACGACATGCAGTGTCCACAAATAAAATGACGTCACTACGAATAAGGTACTGAGTATGTAAGACAGGAAAGCATAATGTAAGAACAGTAATGTGCATAGGGATAGAGAATATAAACCCTGTAACATCTGAGTGCCTCTAAGGGCGACGAGAATATACAACCTGTAACATCTGAGTGCCTCTGAGAGGGACCTATCATGAAATTTCTGATGTGCATATACATATATATCCTTTTAAAATCATCATATACATACGCCTATGTGCGCCTCATCATCATCATATCACTCCCCGGCCATCATAAGGCTCGGTAACATCAACCCAACTGATCAGTGGTTGCACAGTAGGTGCCATACTCGGCCGACTATAGCGCAGACTCGGTAGAGTAAAATAGATGCTGACTATAGCGCGACTTAGTAAAGTAAAGATACATATATGTAGTTGCACAATAAGTGCCATACCCCGCCGACTATTGTGTGGCTCGGTAGAGTAAAATAGATAATGCATGCTGGACTCATTGGAATCACACTTTCAACCTTTCGGAGTGGCTTAAGGTCAAAGAAGTAACATCAACATCAATCCTCCCATAAGAGGGGAAACAATATGAGTACTACTACCTTCTAAGAGTAGAGTATCTTTGGAAGGCTCGTTCATTGCATTATCTACAATCCGAGTCGTGCAAAAGAAGGAAAGGGACAGTATCACATACCTTGTATATACTTACCAACCTCAAGCTATGAAAATTCCACAACTCCTTAGTCTACAATAAGAGAAACGATACTATCGTTGTCATTTAAGCGTCATAACTATTATGTATCGACCACAACCTATTTTACGATGAAACGCACAGCACCTCCCCTATATATATGACTTCAAAAAATTCAAAACAATCGCCAAACAGCCCAAACAACATCAATAATAATCATATTGTGCCTCCCCAAAACAGTCTACGCACAAGCTAATCACTTCATACATACGATGGCCACCGTAGTCGTGTCAAATGACCCGGAAAAGTTACGAAGAACTATCAGCCCACAACCCTAAATCTATATGGTGTTTATCCACACCCTTCTTCCTCCAAAACTCCACAAAACAGTAGTAAAACACGCAGCCCAGCAGCAACACAAAACAGTCCGCAAAACCGTCCGCTACAAGTGAATAACTCGAACTCACGACTTTCGATCACCGTCCCGTGAGTTCTTACATGTATAGAACAAATTACCATGAATTCACAGGAGAAAAAAATGAATGAGAGAGAGCAGTAAACTTACCTTACTTGTGGGATAACTCAGCCCTTTCCTTGGTTCTTCAAACTCTAGGTTTCACCCCCAATTAGAACTTGAAAGAGAGGGAAAATCGCTTAGGGTTTGTATGTGATTTTTGGGGAGGGGTTGCAGGGGTTCAATTTGGTTTTGAAGGTCTGAAATAAGGGTGAAATAACTAATTTTATAACCCTTTAAAATTCCTCTCTTGGCCGACTTTGGGACTTTTAATTTTATCCTCTAATTTTGGCAAGTAGGTGATGCACCTACTTGTCACCTACCAATCTGCGCAGGTCTGCGGAAATACAATTATCTCTATACTTCGAGATCGTATTGACAAACGGCTTAATGCGTTGGAAACTAGACTCATAGATTTTCAATTTGGTGGGTAGATCACCCCGTAATTCCAAGAAAATTTGGAGAAAAGATTCGTGACATTTGACCTAAAGTATGAGTAAAATTATGAACGTAAGTTGCGACAACTTTTGTCGATTTTTTGCTTCATAACTCATTTGACTTCAAAACTTACGAAACGGATATTATATGATTCAAATACCTTAAAATATGACCTCTTGGTAATATTGATCACCTCTTGATTTACCCGAAAATATGAGTCACAACATCCTTGATTCGTTTAACTTCCAGTACTTGTTGACCACTCTGATACACCCTTGTATCATTTATGACCAATAGGACTAAATTCTTATCATCTCAAATATAATCTCTTCTTGGTCCTACGTAGACTAACTTATAGCTCAAGCTAACGTATGCAAATATGGGTTGTAACACCCTCCCCCCTTAGAAACATTTGTCCTCGAATGTAAGGGTCTACGGGGAGTCTAATTCATCATGGATTTCTTGACGGAAGATTTCCAGCTGAGTTTCCTCCATAAAATGGACACTAGCAAAACTGGCAAGCAGTTAAACCCAACCTATGTCCTTACAAGGCCATACAAATCATTGTAGCTACGTACATTATCCGCATATCACCATTTTGTATTAAGAAGGAGTATTCTCAAGTTATTGCTTCCCTCGTTGAGGCGTTTCTTCTTCTAATGCGTCCTGCGTTCCCCCGGCACCCTCGTTATCTTCATTCTGGAACAGGTAAGGGTATTTATACTTTATCTCATCTTTTGCTTCCCATGTCATTTCTTCCGTATTACTGTTCCTCCACAGTACTTTGACGGAAGCTACAACCTTTGTTCTCAACTTGCGGACTTGTCGATCTAATATAGCCACTGGCATTTCTTCATACGATAGATCCTTTGTAACTTGTACATCTTTGATAGGGAAGACCCGAGAAGGGTCTCCAATACATTTCTTCAACATAGATATGTGGAATACCGGATGGACAAATTCCAATTCAGATGGCAATTCTAACTCATAAGCAACCTGTCCAATTCGTCGAAGAATTTTGTACGGCCTGATATACCGCGGATTCAGTTTACCCTTCTTTCCAAAACGCATAACACCCTTCATCGGTGAGATCTTTAGGAAGACCCAACCACCAACCTAAAATTCCAGGTCACGACGTCGGACATCGGTATAAGATTTTTGCCTGCTTTGTGCCGCCTTCAGTCGCTCTTGTATCACTTTCGCCTTCTCAATGTCTTGGTGAATTAAATCTGGCCCATATAATTCTGTCTCACCGACTTCAAACCATCCAACTGGTGATCTACATCTCCTCACGTATAGTGCCTCGTATGGGGCCATTTTAATACTGGAATGGTAGCTATTATCGTAGGCGAATTCTATGAGTGCCAGATGATTGTCGCAGTTCCCCTTGAAATCTAGAACACATGCTCGTAGCATATCTTCAAGTGTCTGAATAGTATGTTTAGCCTATCCGTCAGTCTGCGGATGTAATGTCGTGCTGAGATTCACTTGTGAGCCTAAACCCTTCTAAAAGGACCTCCAAAAGTTAGCCATAAATTGAGCTTCTTGGTCTGATATAATAGACACCGGCACACCATGAAGCCTAACAATCTCCTTGATATACAGCTTCGCATAGTCTTCAGTAGTGTAAGTTGTCTTAACTGGCAGAAAATGGGCACATTTTGTAAGTCGATCAACTATCACCCAAATGGAGTCAAACTTATGATAAGAGCGAGGTAACCCAACAACGAAGTCCATATTAATCACCTCCCATTTCCATGTCAGAATTTCTATATTTTGAATCAATCCACCAGGTTTCTGATGCTCAATCTTTACTTGTTGACAATTAGGGCACTGGACTACAAATTCTGCAGTAGAGTTCTTCATGTTATCCCACCAATACTGCTCCTTAATGTCATGATACATCTTTGTCGAACCAGGATGGATGGAATATCGGGACTAATGAATCTCAATCATAATTTTCTCTCGCAACCCTGCTACATTAGGCACACATAATCGGCCCTGGTATCTTAGTGTCCCATCCCCTCCGATCTCGAAAGCTGAAATATTACCCTGATGAATGCCCTCTCTCAATCGTACCAAGGTAGGATCTTTATATTGCCGGGCTTTTACCTCGGTTACCAAAGATGATTCTGACGTATTCTGTATAGTAACACCTCCGTCATCAGAGTCTAACATTCTGATTCTCATATTGGCTAGCTGATGAAGCTCTTTAGTCAACCCCTATCTACTTGCCTGAATGTGTACTAGGCTTCCCATTGACTTACGACTGAGAGCGTCTGCCACAACATTGGCTTTACCGGGATGGTACAATATCTCGACGTCGTAATCTTTCGATAATTCAAGCCAATGCCGATATCTCAAATTCAACTCCTTCTGCTTGAAAATGTATTGTAAACTCTTGTGATCTGTGTAGATGTCAACATAGACACCGTATAAGTAGTGCCGCCATATCTTTAAAGCATATATCACTGCAGCCAATTCTAAATCATGAGTCGGGTAGTTATTTTCATGCTTCTTTAATTGTCTGGATGCATAAGCAATCACCTTCCCACGTTGCATCAATATGCACCCCAAACCTACACCTGAAGCATCACAATATACCACATACCCTTATGTTCCTTCTGGGAGAGTAAGCACTGGCGCGATGGTCAACCGATTCATTAGCTTCTGGAAACTACGTTCACAAGCGTCAGACCACTGGAACTTGGTAGCTTTCCGTGTTAACTTAGTCAATGGTGCTGATATAGAGGAAAACTCTTCTACAAACCTCCTGTAATATCCTGTTGGCCCTAGAAAACTGCGGACTTCTAACGGTGTTGTGGGTCTTGGCCAACTCTTCACTGCATCGACCTTTTGAGTATCGACACTAATACCCTCGTCAGATATCACATGGCCAAGGAATGCTACTGAGTTTAGCCAGAATTCATATTTGGAGAGCTTGGCATACAACTTACGATCCCGAAGGGTCTGTAATACTATCCGCAGGTGGCCCGTATGTTCTGTCTCTGAACGAGAATACACTAGAATGTCATCAATGAATACAATCACGAATACATCGAGCTAGGGCCTGAATACACTATTCATGAGACCCATAAATGCTGCTGGGGAATTTGTTTACCCGAACGACATTACCAAGAACTCAAAATGCCCATATCTTGTCCAGAAGGCTGTTTTTGGAATATCCTTCTCCTTGACCCTCACCTGATGATACCCTGACCGAAAGTCAATCTTGGAAAAGTACTTGGCACCCTGGAGTTGGTCAAACAGGTCGTCAATCCTTGGAAGTGGATATTTGCTCTTTATAGTAAACTTATTCAACTGTCGATAATCAATACACATCCTTAACGACCCGTCTTTCTTTCGCACGAACAAGACTGGCGCACCCAAAGTGAAGTGCTAGGCCTAATGAAGCCCTTATCCAGCAAGTCCTTCAACTGCCCCTTCAACTCTCGCAACTCTGTCGAGGCCATCTGTATGGAAGGATAGAGATCGGTTGAGTGTCAGGCAACACATCAATGCTAAACTCTATCTCCCTTTCAGGTGGAAGAACTTGGAGTTCATCTGGGAAAACATCTGGAAATTCATTGACCACGGGGATTGATTGTAGAGTAGGCGGCTTCGCCTCCGCATCCCTAACGCGAACGAGATGATAAATGTAACCCTTTGAGATCATCTTCCTTGCCTTAAGATAGGAAATAAACATACCTTTCGGCGTAGCAATGTTCCCCTTCCATTCGATGACGGGTTCACCAGGAAACTAAAATCTAACTATCTTCGTACGACAAACAACATTTGCATAGCATGAGGCCAACCAGTCCATTCCCATTATCACATCGAAATCAACCATTTCTAACTCAATTAAATTCACCGAGGTTTGACGACTACTAATCATCACCGTACAACCTCTATGTACCTTTCTAGCAATCACTGATTCTCCTATCGGAGTAGCTACCGCAAGTGGTTTACTTATTAATTCTAGTTTGACACAAAACTTATTAGCCACAAAGGGTGTAGCATATGATAATGTAGATCCCGGATAAATCAACACATACACATAATAAGAAAACACAGACAATATACCTGTAACAACATCCGGAGATGACTCGAGATCCTGTCGACCTACTAGAGCATATGTTCGATTTTGAGTACCACTCGAACTCGGCACTGCACCTCTACCTCTACCACGACCTATCGACTGCTGGAAACCCCGTGCTGGAGGTCGAACTGATAAGGAAGAACCAGCCACAGATCCAGTTGGCTGAGCCATACCACCACCTTCTCTGTTAGGACATCCCACCTCATATGGCCAGGCTGTCCGCAAGAATAGCATGCATCAGAACCTCGACGGCATAGTCCATAGTGGGCCTTGCCGCACTGATCGCAACGAGGTGTTTGGGGTCTCGTCTAACTAGTATCCCTATGATATTGTGAGCCTGATGCTTGCAAACCCCGACTTGGACCAGAATAGGTAAATTGATCATATTGAGGCCTCTGAAAGCGTGGAGGAGCAGTAGCTACAGGTGGCGCCAAACTCCTCGAAGACCGGGGCCTGACACTACCTCTGAAGTCACCAGAATACCCTGCAACTCTCGCCCTCTTATGCTGGCCCCTATCCTGCTCCCTGTCTGCTCTTTGCTGGTGCTTATGATCCTCTAGTGTCTAGGCATAAGCCTGAATACGGGAAATATCCATGCCCTCTATAAGGAGGCTGTCGTGCACTCATTTATCAAATGTGGTCCCAATCCGTTCACGAACAGGTGCACTCTATCGCTCATCTCAGCCACTATATAGGGAGCATACCTTGCTAAAGAATCAAACTGCATACTATACTCTCGCACACTCATATTACCCTGTCGAAGGTTCAAGAACTTATCAGCTCTAGCTTGTCGTATCTCAACTGGCAGGTAGTGACGAAGAAAGGCCTCTGAAAATTCCTTACACACAGTTGGAGAAGCGTTCGGATCCCTGGATCATTCCCAACTATCATACCAGAAAAATGCTAAATCCCGTAACCGATAAGAAGCCAACTCTACTGCCTCCGTAACACTAGCATGCATAACCCGCAGTGTACGATGAACCTGATCAATAAAAGTCTGCGGGTCCTCTGGGGTCTGACCCGGTAAACACTAGAGGATCTAGCTTAATAAAATCACGAACTCTCGCACTAACCGGTTTATTAGCAGCACTGGTATTCTGCCTCTGAGCCTGAGAAGCTACCAAGCTAGTCAAAAACTATACCACACTCCGCATATCCTGGTCTGTAGTACCAGATAGAGGAACTGGAGATGTTGGATGCCTTCTAATATCCCCTGGAGGAGAAGGAGTAAATGAGGTCCGAGACGGCATCTCACTCTGAGGCTCACTTTGGCCTTCTCTGGTGCGAGGCACCTGACTAGTACCCTCTCCCGTGGCTATATCAAGGCGTCTACTAATTACTTGCTTCCTACTCGTGGGCACCGCTGAAAAGAACGTGGTGAATATTAGAGACAAATACTTACGACTCAGCTCTGCGCACGATCTAGATTCAGGAAAAAGGTAACAACCCTAAATGTCTGCAGCCTCCTGATTATAAATGTGGCGCGCTACACATCCATAATCAAGACTCTACAAGACACGGCTCATAGACAACCCCTAGGACAGACCTGCTCTGATACCAAGTTTTTCACAACCCAAACCGGAGGGCCATGACGGGCACCCGGGCTTTACTTGCCGAGTACCAACGTACATTTTCTCTTACCTTTCTTATTACCTATAAAGGCCAATGAGATCATTATAATTGGCAGATAATATTCCCATGATAATGACATAACCGTCTCCTTCCAGATAATGATATAAACATATATATAACATGACCGGCAAGGCTGTCATGAAAAACTATACAACAAAAATAAATTTGAAGACAAGGCAATCCAAACTATACATGAGTCGACACTTGTCTATGAGCCTCTAAAAGAACATAACTGCTGCAATGCATACCAAGACCACAGGAAGTCCGGAGAAGGGTATCTCACCAATACACGCTGAACTAGTAGCCTATTATGAAGGGGGAGCATCGTGTACCTGTTTATCAGGACCAGCAACACGACATGCAGTGTCCACAAATAAAATGACGTCAGTACGAATAAGGTACTGAGTATGTAAGACAGGAAAGCATAATGTAAGAACCGTAATGTGCATAGGGATAGAAAATATACACCCTGTAACATCTGAGTGCCTCTGAGGGCGACGAGAATATACAACCTATAACATCTGAGTGCCTCTGAGAGCGACCTATCATGAAATGCCTGATGTGCATATACATATATATCCTTTTAAAATCATCATATACATACGCCTCTGTGGGCGTCATCATCATCATATCATTCCCCGGCCATCATAAGGCTCGGTAACATCATACCTAATTGATCAGTGGTTGCACAGTAGGTGCCATACTCGACCGACTATAGCGCGGACTCGGTAGAGTAAAATAGATGCCGACTATAGCGCAACTCAGTAAAGTAAAATAGATACATATATGTAGTTGCACAATAGGTGCCATACCCCGCCGACTATAGTGTGGCTCGGTAGAGTAATATAGATAATGCATGCTAGACTCATTGGAATCACACTTTCAACCTTTCGGAGTGGCATAATGTCAAAGAAGTAACATCAACATCAAGCCTCCCATAAGAGGGGAAACAATATAAGTACTACTACCTTCTATGAGTAGAGTAACTTTGGAGGCTCGTTCATTGCATTATGTACAATCAGAGTCATGCAAAAGAAGGAAAGGGATAGTGTCACATACCTTGTATATACTTCCCAACCTCAAGCTATGAAAATTCCACAACTCCTTAGTCTACAATAAGAGAAACGATACTATCGTTATCATTTAAGCGCCATAACTATTATGTATCGACCACAACCTATTTTACGATGAAACGGACTGCACCTCCCCTATATATATGACTTCACACAATTCAAAAAAATTACCAAACAGCCAAAACAACATCAATAATAATCATATTGAGCCTCCCTAAACAGTCCACGCAGAAGCTAATCACTTCATACATACGATGGCTACCATAGTCGTGTCAAACGACCCGGAAATATTACGAAGAACTATCAGCCCACAACACTAAATCTATATGGTGTTTCTCCACACCGGTCTTCCTCCAAAACTCCACAAAACAGTAGTAAAACACGCAGCCCAGCAGCAATACAAAACAGTCCGCAAAACCGTTCGCTACAAGTGAATAACTCGAACTCACGGCTTTCGATCACCGTCCCGTGAGTTCTTACATGTATAGAAGGGAATTACCATGAATTCACAGGAGAAAAACATCAACAACATAGCCAAGCAGAGTGATCTTTCACCAACTCAGCTAGACCAGCTGAAATCAGCAATGCATCTTCAGAAAAAGCTGAACAAAGGCAATAGTAGCTCTCCAACAGTTCAAGCAAGAAGAGCACTGATTCTTTCCTCCAAAAATCAATGAATGCTCTAATTTGGAACATCCGATCAGTCAATACAATGCAAGCTTTTGAAAGACTGATCAGTATGCACAACAAACACCATTTTGAATTCATTGGTATCATGGAGCCTAAGCAACAATTCAGGAAGATAGAGCAGTACAAAAGAAGAATTGGTCTCGCACATGCTGTAGCCAATTACTCAAATAAGATATGGGCTTTCATCGATGATGCATATGAAATCAACATTTTGTCAGACACAGCACAACAGCTTACACTCAAGCTACTGCACACAGTCACAAAGATAGAATTCATCCTCACTTTGGTTTATGCTAAATGTACAGCAACAGAGAGAATTGAGCTATGGGACACATTATATGATCTAGCTCAAAACACAAGCATAGCATGGCTTGTAGGAGGCGACTTCAATGTAATCAGAGATCAAGAAGAAAAATTTGGTGGACTCCCTGTTCCTTTCAATGAAGTGGAAGATTTTAATCACTGCATTAACATCTGCTCCCTAACGGAATTGGCTTTCAAAGGCAGCATCTACACCTGGTGGAATGGGAGGGCAGATGAGGACTGCATTTTTAAAAGACTAGATAGATGCTTAATCAACCACAGCCTACAGCAACTCTTCCCTACAATTGAGCTCACGCATCTGTCCAAAATTGGCTCGGACCATCCACTGTTCCTGCAAATGAAGAAGGAAGCAAAAATAATCAAAAAGCCTTTTAGATTCCTTAACTTCTGGACCGACAATGAAGCATTTCAAACAGTAGTTAAAGAAAACTGGCAAGCTGATTTTGAAAGAGATCCTTTTATAATCTTCAATCACAAAATCAAAAGGCTAAAAAGAGCTTTAACAGTCTGGAGCAAAGCAACATATGGTGATATCTTCCAAAACATAACAAACATGGAAGAAGTGGTACTTGTGCATGAAAAGCAATTTGAAGAAAATCCAAATGCACAGAACAGGGAAAGATTGCAAAAGGTTCAAGCACAGGTGATCAGGTATCTAGCCATTGAAGAACAATTCTGGAAGCAAAAGGCAAGAATGGCATGGTTCAAAGACGGAGACAGAAATACTAAGTTCTTTCATGCTCTGGTTAATGGCAGAAGAAAGAGGCTACGCTTAAATAGGATACAAAACAGAGCAGCCAACTGGATTGAGGAGGAGGATCACATAATAGAAGAAGCCATACTCTTCTATAAGGATCAGTTCACAGAAAACTCCCCTCCGACTGACTTCACAATCTTAGAACACATCCAGCAGGCAGTAAATCAACAACAAAATGAGGAATTGATCAAAATCCCAACAAGAGAAGAAATCAGGAAAGCAGTGTTCAGTCTGAAAAGAGACAGTGCAGGAGGCCCAGACGGCTTCACAGGACTGTTTTACCAAACATGCTGGGATATCATTGGAGAAGACATTGAAAATATGGTTGTTGCATTTTTCACTGGAAGGAAGCTGCCAAAGAGTATAACGCACACAAACTTGGTGTTAATACCAAAGAAGAAAGTCACAGAAACCTTCTCTGATCTACGGCCCATAAGCCTCAGCAACTTTGTCAACAAGATTTTCTCCAAGATATTACATGAAAGAATACTTGACATACTCCCAACACTAATCTCACAGGAGCAAGCTGGTTTCGTCAAAGGCAGAACAATAACTGAAAATGTCCTACTTGCGCAAGAAATCATCTCTGAAATAGGACAAAGAACAAAAGCAGGGCCAAATGTAGTAATCAAGCTGGATATGACAAAAGCCTTTGATAGACTATCATGGTTATTCATGACCAAAGCTCTGAGGAAAATGGGCTTCAATGAAATCTTCATTAGAATGATCTTTGATATCATGGGCAACAACTGGTACTCAATTCTAATCAACGGTCAACCACATGGTTTTTTCAAATCGACAAGGGGAATTAAACAGGGGGACCCTCTCTCCCCAGCACTCTTCATCATTGCAGCAGAAGCTCTCTCAAAAGGCCTAAACTCACTGCATCATAACTCATCTTTCAGAGGATTTGGAATGCCTAGAAATAGTCCAAGAATCAATCACCTGGCATATGCAGACGACATGATCATCTTTGCATCCTCAGATTCCACCTCCCTGAAGCTGATAATGGAATTCCTAAATGCATATGAGATAGCCACAGGACAGCTAATTAACAAAAGCAAATCTGCTATCTTTATGCATCATACTGCCAGCACGGCAGCAATAACAAGAGTGGAGAGAATTACAGGAATTGTAAAACAAGAATTCCCATTCATTTACTTGAGATGTCCAATGTTTTACTCCTGGAAAAGGATCGCATACTACCAAGACATAGTAAACAAAGTGCAAGACAGATTCCAATCATGGAAGGGCAAGCTTCTTTCAATTGGAGGAAGAGCTATCTTAATTAAACATGTTCTACAAAGTATGCCAATCCATCTCCTCTCGGCAGTAAACCCCCCAAAACAGGTGATCAACAACATACACAAGCTTTTTGCGCAGTTCTTCTGGAGCAACACAGTTGGAGAAAAGAGCAGACAC
>MCJB01000649.1:0-18036 GCA_002018475.1 Nicotiana obtusifolia | reverse complement strand
TCTTCAATAGCAATATCAAGACCCTGCTGGAAAAGAGAGTCTAAGACCTCTCCTTGCCACATGCCGAAATGGCCAGTGCCATTAAATATCTCCACCGCCAATTTCAAACTGGACACCGGGAACCTTGACCATGATGACGAGGTGCCCGACACCCCAGATGGAATATTTGTGACAGCACCCTTCGTTTCTTGATCTTTATTTGCCATGACAGACTCAATATATAATATTCAATATTACAACAAATTTCAAACAACCCAAAGGTGAACCTTCAGTTCAGTTACCAAGATAAATCTTTTCTGATGTGGAAGATCAGACTATGCTGCAACCACAGAGCATACTTTGATAGTAACCTGGCTCTGATACCAATTGTTGGGAAAAATCGGGTAATTTTCCCACTACGACAACACAACTAGTGAAATGAACTAGTTCAAAAACAAATGAACTAGACAGAACACTAATACAAATACCCGACAAATAATATTGAATATTATACTACAACAGAAAAGAAATAAAGCGGAATAATAAAAGAGACAAAGAAAGAACACACCCGAAAATTTGTTAACGGAGTTCGGCCAATTTAGCCTAGTCTCCGAGCACCGCTCAAACAGCCCGCTTTTTATTAATGTGGGAGAAGAGAGTTTGTTGGGATGCTAACATTGAAGGAGGTGGAGTTAATTTATAATCTCCAAACCTCCTTCCCAAAACAAAACCCACCGATGTGGGATGAAAATAAGCCAAAAAAGTCAACAGATTCCAGTTGCTGTGGAGCCCGATGAGTCCCCTCGTGCTGGAAAGGAAGATGCTCTGATCAGAAAACCAGCTGGCTCTCGGTCTGCAGTTCACGGAGGGAATGATGATATGATGGATGATCTTGATGAGATGATTTTTGGTAAAAAAGCAGGCGGCACATCTGAATCAGGACATGACACAAAGAAGCAGCAATCACCAAAAGATGATCTCATCTCATTTTTGAATTCCTTCCCGTGCATTTGACTTAATACTGGAATCCACACAGGCTTTGGTGATGTTAATATCAGGCTTGTTCAATTTCTACCAACTCTTGTGCTCGTGATTGAACCTTCATAAATGGATGTAGAAACTTCGTCGATTTGTTCTCACATATACCTGAATTACTTTAAAGTTTTAATGTTGGAGCTTTTCGGATTTAACTGCTTGAAAAAGATATACCCTACTTGTTTTTCATGGATATTGGATGATATTTGTTCTTGGTCTCGTGTCAGTGCTTTGAGACATGTCAGTAGTGGCTCCATTTCAGTTGTTCTAAGTGATGCTTACGTGTCTGTGAACTTCCGTTTGAGAATTAAGATATTTTGGAGAATGTGGAAAAGGTCCAAATATACCTACGAGTTCATATTGGTTCAAATATAGGGACACTTCGGTGATTTGGGGTAACATATTGAATAGTATCAACATCTATTTAGGACATAAAATTAACATAAATATATCCTTAGTAATCTTCAATTAATCAATCGATGAGTCCCTAGTTGGTCTAACACAAATTTGCTTGAATACCAACTTACAAAGGTTTCGGATTTGAATTTTAAGAATGAAATTTGTAAGAGGCTATTACATATAAGTTAAAACTACAAAGATCTCAGGTTCGAATTTTAAGAA
This sequence comes from Nicotiana obtusifolia, assembly GCA_002018475.1. Taxonomy (NCBI): domain Eukaryota; kingdom Viridiplantae; phylum Streptophyta; class Magnoliopsida; order Solanales; family Solanaceae; genus Nicotiana; species Nicotiana obtusifolia. The sequence goes on along the minus strand of MCJB01000649.1, from coordinate 16,401 downwards.
CGAAAAAATTCGTAATAGAGTGTCAATCTTTGTTGGGGCATTTTATAGAGATACCATCCGTTGCACTGGGCTTAAATATGTGCTTATGTGACAACTCTTGCTTCAATGGGAGTAGTAATTGTGCAGGCTAACCGCTTTTCAGCCTTATAATTGAAAAAGAGTCATTTTCATGAAATTTCAAATTCCACAGGTAACAATATCCTGGACTTTCACCTGTGAAATTTGGAACTCTTCAATTACATGAGTAAATCTAGAGTATCTATCTCCAAAATGTTTGCAGTTTGAATCCTAATGGCCTCTGCACAATTAGCCCTTCCCTGCCCTCTATTTGTTATTATATGGAGAAAGAGAAAAAAGAATACATGAATTAGACAACAAATAATGGAAACGAAAATGATTTTTTTGCTATCACTCTAGGTCGTATATAAATAGTTGTATATTTAGATTCCCCTATTCTATTCCCTAAGTTAAGTAATTCTCTTGAGCCACGCACCATATTTATACATTGCTTTGGGCTAAGCTAAATAAGACTATTTCAATGATGGCCCTCCATGGATTCACCTATATAAGCCGGGGCTAAAGTTGCAAAAATAAGAGCTTGAATACCACTTGTAAATAATCCAAGGAGCATGACAGGTATAGGAACTACTAAAGGTACTAAAGAAACAAGAACGACAACTACTAATTCATCAGCTAAGATATTCCGGAAAAGTCGAAAACTAAGTGATAAAGGTTTTGTGAAATCTTCTAAGATGTTAATGGGTAAAAGGATTGGGGTTGGTTGAAAATATTTTCCGAAATAACCTAATCCTTTTTTTGTAAGACCCGCATAGAAATATGCCACTGATGTGAGTAAAGATAAAGCAACAATAGAGATGGACCGGATACTGGAATCTACCCAAAAGTCCTGACTTTTTCGACATATAGAATAAAGTTGAATGGAGAAGCTTTTCAAATTAGTAGCAACAAAATTATTCTGCTTATTTATAAGTTTCACACTGCAGCAACAAAATAATTGAACAGATTCAACAGATAACAGATTTATCACAAGGACTAAACTGTCATATCCCAGTTTTACCACTCAAAAGGGAAAGAATCAACAAGTTTAAACTGTTATATCCCAGGCCACATGCTCACGTGTCTAGAGTTTTCTTCCAGCTATTCTTGTTCCATACATGTGGAACTCGTCCAAGTTCAGAAATTAGAATAATGAATATATAACACAATTATCGCAAGGAATAGAATAAATGCTTCTCAATCCTTTACCTGATGGAAAGAGATTCAAAAATGATAGAGCTAGTGATGTGAGGTGCAAAGAGAAAAATCTGCACTATCAAACTTACTATAAATAGATGTCAAATGACTTGCTATGTCAGGCAAGCGAGCCATAAGAAACTAGAACACGAATACAAGAGTCAATCTCTGTTCAGTTTCAGGCACATTCAATGACATCACTTCAGTGCCAAAAGCCAGTTGCGCAACAAACTGTCTGCCAAAAAACCACCACTGTGACTTGCCACAAAGCAAACAATGAGCACCACTCTTTTGCTGACAAAATGAAAGAGATGACAGGCAAAATGTTCCACCACGAGAATCACAGTCAGCAATCCGCCTGCCATGGCTCCAAACCTCAACAATCAGGATGCCATGGCTCCACTGCTATGCAAGGAAGTCATGGTAACCACAGCCAGCAGACAGCATGCCATGGCATGAAGAAGGAAGGGGGTTTCATGCATAAAATAGGTGATCAGCTGAAGACCATGAGGAGAAAGAAGAACAAAGATGGACGCTGCAGAGATGGCAGTGATAGCAGCAGTAGTAGCAGCAGTGATGAAAGCGACAACGAGAACTGCCGAAGGAAAAAGGTATAGCCTATTGTCTAGCTTTTGCTTCTGTATATTTCAATGTTCACTGATGAGGAAAAAGATGGTCATTTCATTGTTGGTAGTTGGTAGGTATTATAAAAGTTTCACAAATTTGATCCAAAACTTGGGACATCCACTAGGGAAGAGAACAGATTTTGGAATCTGTTAGTTTAACTCTCCACAATGCTCACTTTCATAAAGATAGCTATTTTACAAGTTACACTGAAGCCTAAAGTCTCCTCTTATTTTTGCAGAGAGAGAGCTGCTGAAAAAGTAAGCTGCAATACTCAATAAGAGACAGAAGCTATACTACTAATGAACTGTTGCTCAGTAATAATGTACTTTGTCTGAAAGCGATGTCTGTGTCTGTGAGAGAAAGCTAAGTGAGGATGTGCAATATGAATAAATGCTAATACTTCAATGTACCTATCACCTATGGTCTATCCGGTAATGAAATAAGCTTCTGAGATAAATATTGTCTCTTGCTTTTGGGATAAGTAATCGATATTGCTTCATGATGAAAAATGAAATGGACGAACAATGAGCAAAGACGACAGAAAGCCATGTACAAATAACCATGGAACAAGTAAGAGTAGATAATAAGAAAGAAAAAATGGAGGAAAGAAAGAGTAAATCATAATGGAATGACCATATTCACCAGCATTTGCAGGCATTTTTCTAGTATTAACTGTAGAATGGATACAGTCTGCCTTTAAGTAATAAGCAGAAGAGCTCATCATAATTCTTTTTATAGGCAAAATAGACAGAGCACATAACAATTTTAAAGCTGATGAAAATAAATTTTGAAGGAGTTGGTAGTAACTAAGCAATTTCATCTTGTTTCTAACCATTCAGATGAGATAAGAACTAAAAGGAATGCTCAAGACATCCGGGGAACTCCTCATAAAACTCCAGAAACCAATATAAGAAAGCAGTAAGTGTAAATGGAAATAAAGAAAGGCTTAAAATGTTCAGGCTACTCATGAATGTATTAGCAAAATAGCATATTCCATCAGCCATTTGAAGGGTTTGATCTTGCTGCAATTTTACTAGAAAATAAAGCAGGAATCCATATGTCACAAAGTCCAAAATTAAAACGCAACGAGATGCAGAATGAAGACAGACAGCACCATCGTCCAGCTGGTAAACAGGGGTCAGAAAGAGTATATTGAAACTAATCAAACTCTGCTGGCCTATTGGACTCTGCAACGCCTATGTCCATAAAGACGCACCCAGACCAATGTTTACGTCAGATCAATGAATGCATAATATATGTCTTCTACATATACTTTAAACCATTTAACATGTTAAACTTATAGGTTTCGTGTAAACACCGAGTGTGTCTAAGTTTTTGTCATTCATAATACGCACACCTAAAGAGATGGAGAGCTGAGACGGAGAATAAGGAATCTAGTCAGTACCCCAAAAATCCTTTAGCGGAGCCTAGGGGCACAACAATGGCATTATATTTCTACATAGCTAGACAGTTCAAACCTAAAAGATGTTGATTATTTCCATACAGCTCAGCTACTGGGATTTAATTGAGAACACCAGATATATGCATTATTTGCAAAAGAAATTATGACTAATAATTTTGTCATGCTTTCCATTAAAATACTCTGTTGATTTGCCTTCATTTCAGTCAAGATGAGAATAAGTTTCATTACTGCTTCTCTCAGAAATTTACACTTCAGTCCTTCTAGAGAAAATCGTTAAACTATTAGGGCAATGAAAGATTTGAATAGCAAACGAATATCAGCATTTCCTTTTCTTTTTTGGGTCTATTTAATTATGCAAGTCTCTGAACCAGAATAAGTTTACATGTATCTTTTAACTGAAACAGGAGGAAGAAAAGGTATGGGAATCTCAAAAGGATGGGAACCTGTCTTATTCTTTCTGTGCATTTTTGTAAAAGCCAAAAGGTCAGTTCATGGGCTACATTACCACTTCTTTGTGAACTGCAACATATGCGGTGGATGCGGTCAAAAGCTTAGTTGAAGGATTTGGAATATAACTATAAGAAAATAAAACATGGCCTGGAATAGAATGAGATGCTCTTCAAAGTTTAGCCGTTGGTAGAAAAGGAGATTCAAAGATGATAGGACAACTGATAAGAAAAGAATCCCACCACTAATTCATGTTGCTATTGCATACATGTATATATTTCAATCATTCTCTGAATGGCAACAAGAAGACAATAGTCCAGAAGAAAATATCTCTAGATTCAATTCAATCACTCATGGCATCAGTTCAATGTAGCAAGCCCACTCAGCAAAACACTCATGTTCAATCCTCCACCATGTGGAACAAGACCTGCACACCAACTAGCCAAAAGGCTGTTTGCAACAAGACCAGCACTCCGACTGGCCAAAAAGCTGTGTGCAACAAGACTAGCACCCCAACAACCCAAAAGGCAAATAATGAGCGCCACTCTTTCACTGACAAAATGAAAGAAATGGCACACAAAATGTTTCACCATGAACATCAAACACAAAATGGTCAGAAGGCACACACCCAGCAACTACATCAGTCTGTCTGCCATGAATCCTGTGCAACTCATGGCACTCATGCTAAACATTCCCAGCATTCTTCATACCATGGTTCGAGTCATACTACAACTAATGGAAGGAAAAAGATGGAAGGGCATTGCATGCCTACGATGCAAATGAGGAAGAAGAACAAAGAAGAAAAATACAAGTTCAGTGACAGCAGCAGCAGCAGTGATGACAGTGATAATGAAAAATGTGGACAGAAGAAGGTATGATCCACACCCTCCTATGCATCATTCAGAAGGCAATTGTGTTAGTAACCATTTATCCATATAAGCCTAGTAGAGAACTTGCAGAATAATCACAAACAGCAAAATTCTATAATAAAGTAACATGTCTTGAAATTTATAAATGTTTTCTCATTTCTGAGCCCATGACCAGAGAATATCAGAACTTTTCTCTACAACCTAAATTTCTTGTTTTGTGTGCAGAACTAAGAGAAGAGCCCGTGAAAGATCATATACAAGGAGTGCAAAGATGAAAGCAACTTGAATCCTTCAATAAAACAGATGCTAAAGTACCTTAACATTCCATCAACATTTCTCATACCTGAATGGAGGAATGATGTGCCAGTCAATAAACGCTTATCATTTTGATTATGCAATGAAAACGTTCAATGTTGAATTTAAGTGATCAGAACAAAGATCAGTTCCTTAAACCAATCAATAAGACCATATAATTGCACTACAACTTCATTAGCATTACCTAAACCAAACAAAAAGAAATTGGATGGTGAGAAAGTACTTTCTGAACAGGGTTGCACATATAATGGCCAATGACCACCTATTTTCTTTCCAAAGCTTATAGAAAATGAAAACCCCCGATTAGAAGTCCATATATCTTGGCTATAAGCAAAACAAACATATAAAATTTTCCAGAAACTACTTATAGGAACCTTGCTACTTCTTTAAGTGAGTACGTATCATATTTTTCCATACAGAAGCTCGGTCCATTGCATGAAAGTAATGGTATCATAGAAAAACAGACAAAGAGGATACTCCTGAGGTGGGGAAAAGAACAAGAGGCTAAAGCCTAAGATACTAATTACTAGTAGTACTTCACAGTGAGAAACATTTGCAGATATGCTACAACAATGCCATAATAAAAAAGATGCCCCCCACCCCCTACCCCTAAAGAAAAAGGGGAAAAAAATCCTATACCCTACAAGGAAGCAGTCATGAACCATCTTTCCACAAACCGGACAAAAAAAGTAAAACTATCACCAGTTGCTTACAGTTAAGTAGTTGAAAAGCACCCCTCTTTCACGTGATTAGAAACAAAATTTGCAATAGCATGAACAGCAAGCTTTTCAGCTTCCTCTTGGGTGGACTCAGCCAACTGTAAGTGCTTTTTCCCAATTTTGAAGGAGTGATCACCACCGTCAATCACATATAATTCATTAGCACACTTCATTTTCTTTCTTAAAGCTTCCAGCTCCTCCAGTGGACAAAGCCCATCTTTGCTACCCTACATGAAAATAAGCTACAACATTTACAAAGTCTTGAACATGGATAAGTTTATAGTTAGCACTGCCACCCTCTCTGAAACTAATATTATGGTATTATAGTAATGGCTGACAACAAAAATGATTAATTTGAGCTGTGAATAGTATAAAAGTTTTAGCTATATTACCTAGCAAATTAGTATGAGTGCACAAAAGCCATTAATTTAAATCATAATGAGACGTATTTATGTATGCATGTATGTCAGTGCAAATGTACAATTAGGGCTATAACAAGTATGTGTATAGCCCATCTGTAGACAATTAGGTTTAGCTAATGTGTGCGCCCATTATTGTGCGTATTACTAAACAAGAATGGCCGTCTAACAAATAAGCCTCTCATAAAGATCGACCTTTATGTCTATGTGACATGGATGCATCTATAAGCAAGTGCTTTTACCTGCACAAACATAATAGGTACATCAATTTGTAACAGCAACTCATCTCGTGTTGCACCTTTTGCACCCTGAAAGATTTGCAGCTAGACTTATAAAAGAGACAAAAAAGAAATTACTGCATATATATTCAGTAAAAGATGATTACTAAAAAGGTAAAAGCAACAAATAAATTAATAACGGTGAACTACACATGCATTTATATGCAGTATATATTTTCACTGCAATGTATACACAATATGCCTAAATATCTCCACCTTTATAAGTAAATAAGTAATGAACATCGCGAACATGAGCATCGAACCAAAAACTAATGTGATTGAGTTTGTTCTTCACTAAGTTGCTCAGATACCAGTACTTAGTTTATATGATGAGCATTCTAATCTTAATAATCAATTTAGACCACTCAAGATTGACAGAAATAAAGCACTTGATTTTGGAATAAGAAGTTAAGAACCAATGTAGCAAAGAACATGTACATACACATCAAACACAAATAGATACTCTTGAGAGCAACCAATTGTGCATCTATGCAGTGACGTAGCCACATAGAGGGTGAAGGGTTGTTAGTTGAACACCCTTCATCAGAAAATTATACTGCATATATAGAAAATTATAGGTCAAAAGTTACTTTTTATATATTAAACCTGTAACACCCTTAAGCGAAATTCATGGCTCAACCACTGCACCTGAAGAAGTGTCTGAGTGTATATGCATAAAGTACATACTCAAACAATTTGTAGGCTCCAATGACCAATAAAAATATGCAAGTATTCAAGAATTTTCAATTGCAATAGTTATCAAGAAATATTAGAAAATAATTTCAAGTGCTAAAAGTAGATAAATTAGCAATGAGGGAATTAAGGGATTTTCTTCTTATAATAACTTAGATTTATTAAAAGGAGGCCTTTATTCTTCCACAATTATAAATAGGGATACGGAATTTTGACTTATGAAACGGAGTTTTTAAAAAAAAAATGAAAAGCAGCTCATAGTTTCAAATAGAGGGGACAACAATCCAGCTTTTAACAACTAGAAAGGAAAAAAGAAATTTAAGTTGGTGTTAAAGACACAAACCAACTGGTGTCCAACTGTCCTCCATGTCAGGATGCAAACACAAGCTAAAATTTTTATCCATCTTTCTAGCTTGTGAAAAAAAGAGACACAAATTTTATAAGCTTTTTAAAATCTTTGGTTGTATGCTAAGAGTAAATAATTCAATCCAGCAAGAGAAATACAAAAATCCATGAATTTATGGTGGGATTAGATTTTCAGTATGTAAGAAGTGTCATCTTTCCGGCATCTCGCATTACTCGAATTATTTTGACGCAATCTGCCAAAGGCACCATCATATGAACGTCAGCAAAATACATGTTGGAGGGAGAAAACCATCTAAGCTTTAGGAAGATTAGTCATAAATCTGGCAAATCAATCATCATTAACTCTCCAGCTTGGGGGGGAAAAGGGAACATTAAATAAAACCAAATGGGTAAGAAGGACAGGAGCATTATCTGGATAACAGATAACCTTTAATGGGTACCCCAAGCAAACGATAGCTGAAGCACCGACACCATTAGCAGCTACCATACAGCTAACCCTACACAAAAGAGGATATTCGCTGCATGTGTTAATATGGAATTAAATGGCATTACCCTGCATTTCATCAATTATCTGGTGCAACAAGGTGATAAATACATAAGATCAGGCAATGCACCCAAATAAACATGGCTATGTGAAACACAACAAAGTTCTAAGTAACTTTCAGCATAATCTCTTAGAAAGAAACAATTCAAACAATGCATTTGGAAGTAGTAGAGCATCCAGCAAACCAAATTTGAGCAAAGGTAATATAAAATATCTACACATAAGTTAATTGTTACAATGCTACGGAGATTAGAATGGACACATACTGAAGCTCACTTATTGAAAGAGGTCTAGAATGTAAGGACCCGGACATCCTCTCTGACTAACACCCTGATACATTAACTCAAGAAAAATTACCCTCTTTCTTATTCACAAAGGTTAGAATTAGGTTGTCTAGATGGCATCAACTGATTCCAAATAAAACAAGAGAAAGTTCCAAAGTGTATACAGAGTGTTCTAAACACGAGCAACAACTATCACCTTGAACCCATTGACTTCCCTGCCAAGATCAGCGGATGCCCAGGATATTTAGCAGACACCTCTTTGACAATATCGGAGTGAAAATCAACCAATTTTTCTGCCTTGGGGGGAGCCCTCCTCTTTCCACCAGATATATCTGCCAGAGCGCATAAAATTTCAGCAAGAAAATATGTACTATAAATGTTTGTGGATAATACGTCAAGTGACAAATACGTCTTACATGGGTAGTCAAAAGTCACAACTTCAGCAGCGTTCAGTGCCTTGCTCAACATCTCCTTCCATCTTCACAAAGCTTGGATAAGTTAGTACAGAAGCTTTATGCTACTTGTAAAGCATGTAGTTAAACTCTGATTTTTAAGAAGTCGTTTACAACAATGTCAATGTGTTGATTGAAGTAAATGATATAGAGTAAAATTTGTATTTATTGTAAGACAAAATTGACTTCCCTCCATAAGTGACAAAAGTCATTTTACTCTTTTTCATAAAGAATAAGTGAGTTTAAGTTATATGCACTCATGGTATAAAAAATATTTACACAATCAGATAACTTTAAAAGGTAAGAGTTTAAGTTATATACGGGTCATCCAAAGGATATTTGGATATTTACAGGTAAGCTTCCCTTCGAGAAAAATATTCATTCTCTTCGTAAAAAATAGGAGGTAGAACCAATAAAGAAATCTTTTTCAATTCATCGGATTTATAATCTTGAAAACAGTTACATGCTACAACAACCGGTTAAAATGACCTGACAGTGTAAATATTCCTTATACTGATGGCGTATATAACTTAAATCAAAAGGTAATTATAGATAACTTTATTTAATAAGCATTCATTGATAACCTATGATAAACGATAAGTAACCAGCTATAACAGGTTTAAGTTATACAAATTCATTACACTGTTAGTGCATATAAGAGAGATGACCTAATCATCCAATCAGAGGTAGAAGGAGCACCAGCACCATGAGCAAATACCACTACTGGTGACCTTTTTGAGCTTTCATTCACTTCTGCTTCTTCGTTCTGTTCTATACGCTTGCGCTTTGAAGCTCGACGATTAGGCATTCCGATCGATACCGTTGAATAAATGGCCGGAGGAATTGGTTTTGAGCTATCGGAATAGTTATGCCGGAAGTGGAAGCTGACACCAAATTTTGCTGATATCGATATTCGCGCCAAATTGTTGGGACAATTTGTGAAACGGTGGAAGTATTGGGTTGGGCTGACGAGAAATCTAAGTTAAAATAGAAGGGGCTAGCCAGTTCTCGGACTGTTAATTGAAAAATAGCCAGCGTGTGTAAAGTTATTTTTACGAAAAGTTTCAGCATAATATACTGGAGATTAGTGCACTTGTGTATGAACTTCCAGCATATTATGTTGGAACTCCAGCACACATAAAGTTCCAGCATAATATACCGGAGATTGGAGCACATATGCATGAACTTCTAGCATATTATGTTGGAACTCCAGCACACATAAAGTTCCAGCATAATATACTGGAGAATGGAGCACCCATGTATGAGCTTCCAGCATATTATGCTAGAACTCCAGTACACATAAAGTTCCAGCATAATATACTGGAGATAGGAGCACTTGTGTATGAACTTCCAGCATATTATGTTGGAACTCCAACACACTGAAAGCTCCAATATAATATACTGGAGATTGAAGCACTTGTGTATGAACTTCCAGCATATTATGCTGGAAGTCACATGTAAAGAGTTCGAACTCCAGATGAATATTTTTCGGATTTTGAACAGTGTTTTTGTTCAAATTTATATGAAAAGGGGGTAAATATCAATTACTTTTAAAACTGTAGCTATTTTTGAATTTAGCCCGAAGATCAATCACAAGTTAGGCCCATAGTTTGCATGGATAAAGTGCATCAAACAAGCGAAATGTCACTTTTATCTCGCGTCAGAAACTATTTGTATTTGGTAGTCGAAAAAATATATAAAATTTGTATAATTTTTATATGCAACATACAAAATATATATATATATATATATATATATATATATATATATATATATATATATATATATATATATGTGTGTGTGTGTGTGTGTGTGTGTGTGTGTTCGGTTATTATTTTGAGAACGGCTGTATTGTGTCAATCTTCCCATCAAAACTAGCTTAACTTATAGCACATTTATGCAAATGTCCCCTTTTTAGGCCACTATTTAGATTTGTCACTATTTTAAAATATTGTACAAATATAGTCCTTAAATTTTTACTCCTTCCGGATAACATTGGGCTCGGGTCTAATATTTGCTCATAAAGCACTAGACTGCGGTTTAATATTTATAATAACTTACAAAATTTATGCCATGATCTAACGTTTTCTCATATGATTTTCAATTTGTTTAAAAAAAATCTTTAAATCGCGATCTAAAATATTCATTAATTACAAGAGAAATACAACAAGTTCATGTAATAAATAATCTGTTGTAACTTATTAAAATACATATATTTGTAATAGTATTAAAAAATAAATTCCCTGTCATGTAAAATCGGATCATGACCCCTTTGACGGCACTACAAATTGCTAGCAAAGATTAATATCCATACAAGTCGTGATACATTAAAAGTCAAACGAGGCGAAGGCAAAAGCAGTAAAATGGAATGCCATAGGGATTAACCTTCTTTATTCTTTGATATAATTAAAAGATTTTTGCCTTGCCATTGGTGGTAGGATGCCAAACTTCAATTAATAATTCAAAAAACTGCCTTCAGATTCAATGTCTACTTTTTTTAGTCGGTATATATAGATTATATATTAATTATACATATTTATACATATATTATACATGAGTTATATACAGTATATATTATATATCTGCTGACTATTTACAATTTAAGAAATTAAATGAACGGTTATTTGGATTAATTTTTCTTTCTAAAATGAACAAATTAAAGTTAATGGTGCTTCACAGAAATTGCAATTTGATCCACATGATTATTGGCTATGACTATTCCATAATCTTATCCTTCTAAAATATTGGCATTGAAATATGAAAGTAAAAGGCAGAAGATATGGAGAGAGATCCCACACCCAAATTGGATAATGGTTTTGATCTCCAACATTTCATTGTAGGCAACTTGCTTTTTATACATTCATGGGCTATATAATTGTTATAAAAAGGGGTTCATTAATCAATCTTTGTGTCTCGAGCAATTTCAATGCATTGGTTGTTCACTCTCCCTCAAGGGATTCTTATTATCGTGATATTGATCTAGTATGGTCCGGCCATGCACACAAGCGAGTCCAAGATTTAAATCGTATGAGTTTAACTTTTCAGATTTTTAACATTAAATTTATTATATTTTTACAGTTATGAATTCATATCTATTTTTTTTATAATTTTAATAAATTTTTATTTCGTGTCGAAAATTATAGGTCCAATTGAATCCGTCGGTTAACACTACATTCGTGCCTGCATGCATGCACAGTTGCACACATTGTAGGACAATTAAAGGCCACCAATGGATCCGCATCACGCATGACAAGAAGCTCTTGACGGAGTCCGAACAAGTTATGCATGTCTTGTCCGTGATAATTATTTCATAAAGACGAAATCAGAATCTAAAGTAATACAAAATATAATAAGAAGAAAAAGAATTTAGATTCTTCAAGGCACTGCTTGTTAAACATTGAGAAATTTTGCATTAATTTTGAAAAATATTGTGATTAGGGGCTATCTTTATTTTCTGGGCAGAATAACTATTAGACACTTGTACTTGTTTCAATTTATCATCCCGATTCCTGTATTCGATGGAGTTTCATCTAAAAGCTTCTATTTGAAAACGAGTGTTTCAAACCCATTTAATATTATGTGTCTCTCAATCACGCTATGTTAGAATCCACGTAGAAAAAGATATGCCAAATCATTTTTTATTTATACAGAAAACCTAAAATAACTTTTGACTTACACTTTTTCTCATTTGACTTTTTATTTGTTTTTCTTTCCTTTTCACCATCACTTTCTTCTTACCGCCCACCACTTTTCCCACTGCTTGCTATCGCCGAAACTTTTTCCGGCCACCATGAAACTCTTTTCTTCCGTTCTTTTTCCATTCCATAATCTATTCCTCTATTCTAGTTTCTCAAAACCTCCTTCTAAACAGATCTGAAATTGTATTTTTAGCTAGAAAACTAAAATAAATTCAAATTTTTTTAATCTCTTTCTTGCCTTCGCTGTCACGCCCTAAAATTTTGTGACTGGCATTCGGTACTTTACCCGATCCGAGTGAACCATTTCATAAATTAATACTCATCTATATGCCTAATAGGGGGGATGCGAAAGTCTCTTCAAATATAATCATTTTAAGATATAAAACAAAACATGAATAATATCTTTAAGTAAATCTTTTCCTTTGAAAGAGAATTTCATAAGGATAAAAAGAAGTTCCGTTCATGCATGCCATATGAGTAACCATAGGATTACAACCCAAAAATGAATACTACCATTGTCTATGGAATCTCTATGACACGGAGTGAAATAGTCAACCAAGGCATAACCCGATGGCTCAAAAGAATAATAATACAATAAAGTCCTCCACGAGTACAAGTGTGGAGTCTCACAAAAAAAACGTCAATAGAAAATATAGAGTTGTCATGTCCACATGGCGCAAGCTGCTCAAGTCCAGTCCCTGAAAACAGAAACGAAAATGTGGCTGAAAGGCCTAAGCTCCACATGCCTAGTACGAATTATGAACGACTTCCTAAAAAGAAATAGAACAAGACTTAAGAAGGTATGAGATATGCAATAACAATTGATATAAGAAAGAAGCATTTATATCAATTAACAGTTTAGAAAATAAAATAAAATAATAAGGTAAAACATATTTCAAAGTCTTCCTTTAACATTAACCTTTACAAAATTATGTTAGATTTTTCATTTATCGGGAGCATTATACCATCACAGACACAGAAGAAAGTCAACTAGGTTATGCCTAACGGCAAGTATCATATAGTCTACTTGCTCAGGTCATCTCATCGTTGTGCCGCACGAATTGACTCATCCATGATCATAAAGTAGCACAATAGTACCTCCCCCCCTCGTGGGAAGTACTCTATCGTACGGTAAGGTAGGTTCTACGCTTACATCGGTACGTGTAGTTTCATGACCTACTGAGGAAGAGTATCCAAGGTCAATCTCGGTGAACTTAAGTAACTCTCAAATTCTTTACTTTTATCAATGATGGTGTTCATAGCCAAATCAACTATTTGAGAATAGTTAAATCTAAGATATTTCACAACTCATATATCTTCATTTCAAAAATACTACAAGTGCTATTCGTCCTTCATTTAGTTTTAAAATTAAAATAAAACATTTCAAGAAAACAATATTCATAGCACTTAAATCTTTTATGATGCAAGAAGTGGTACAATCCCAACTTGCTCGTCCCCGCAAGTTAGGACTCACATTTAGAATTTCTATTTAATAGCGTCTCGATATGAGTTTGGAGAAAAGCTCCGAGGGTAGTAAGTTTCAATGTACCCCAAATGATCCAATAATGCCAACGAGTCACAATATGCATATATGAACTCACATAATTCAATAACACATCACAACAATACCAACTAAGCCAACTAAGCGTCTAACACTTAAGTCCAATTTCATAAGTTTAGCAAAAATCCCTAATTCATTATTTGAAGGTCAATCCTTGAATTTAAATCCAAATCCTTCATTAAACATATCATGGTATCTAATTGTTCCATTAGAATCTCAAAACGAGACCATTCAGGTAAGACCCGACACTATTCATCATCCCTACCAACCATCTCTTTAATTTTAAGACTAATTCTAGGATTTCATGAATTGATATTTTAAATACAAATCTATCTTCATAAGTATAATCTACTACGTCCATGAAGTATAATATATAAGTTTGGAGTGCAGAGACTATCTCTCTGTCAAACCCTAGAACTTTAAAGATTTAAGTTCTTGAGGTATTCTTAAAAAACCTCTGAATTCCATGACGTTGGAGGGTTAAGAGATGTAATAAATGAACCAAATCTATCCAAGAAAAACATTTAATTCTTACATTGAAGATGTATTAATGGTAAAAAGCTCCTCCTTCTCTCTAACCCTCAAGACCAAGTCCCAACTAATATAATTTCTCTCTATACGAAATGCCTATAAAAGCTTCAGCTGTGGGTTTTAAATTTTGGATGCCAACTTGGATGCCTTCAATTTCAATGCCTCATGCTAGCCCCAAAATAATTGGACGCGAGGGAGGATGCGATGCACCAACTGCCGCGTCAATCCCTGAAGCATGCTTTTTGGTTTAGTTGATCTTATTTCAAATTGTTCCCAACTTAATATGTGTTGTGACTTTGTCTCCCCCATTTAATATCTTTGTCTCCTTGTTAGCCAACAATTTTTTTAATTTCTATTTCCATTTTCGTTGCCAACTGAAGGCTAGAATTTTAAATCCTTTTTTCTTATTAAATTCCATTGCTTCAAGTTAGTTACATACCACTGAGTTTTCATAATTTCAGCACTTATGTCATAGAAGCCTGATATACTCCAAATGCATTTGATGATCTTGTAACCTCCACTAATTCAATGATTAACTATTGATATTATCCCTATGCATTCTATTAACTTTGTTCCACTCGAATAACCATGTAGCTCATATTTAATTGAAGTATATCCTTAAGTCCAAAATTAGCCCGAATTAATTACAAAAATTTACGGGGCTTTATATTCATTCTCACCAAAATCCTATAAAACCAACCAAAACAATTGTTTTACCCTTGAAATTGGGTAACAATTGAATTTATAGTGAGACTAAGGATCCGTAAATTATTTCACTATCAGGTGAAGGCGAAATTTACGTGTTTATAATTGAAACAACAATGGAACGGTCAAATTATAAATTGATAAGAGATTCTGAAGAAGAAAGATGATGAGAGAGCTTGCAAAGAATTCTATTTTTTAGATTATCCCAAAAAAAAGTGTCTGTACATAGGATGCATTTCATCCTTATAAACTCTTTTTCCCCGCCTGGGTTAGCTGAAGAGTTTCTGCATTTAATGTTACATGGGTAAGTGCAAAGGTTACATAGATAAATGTAAAAGATACATGGATAAGTGTAAAGTCTTACAATAAAAGTGACATGCGAATTACAAAGAAAAACATCAATTATTACGAGATTCAGTATATTTAATATTTCTAAATAATGGCATGATTATCGAGGAAATACGAGGATATTCGACTCGTCCGGAAATGGAATGTGATGGGTTAGGATCGAACCTCGGCTGTTCGACCTCTTTCTGATCAACCGAACCGGATTCGGTTCTCGAATTATACTTCATGATTTCGGTCCATGCATTTCGACCTAGTGATTTCCGACCCGGCCTTGTTCAGTTGCATTCGACCCAGTACAGATAGTCCCCTCGTTTATTATGAAATGATAAACGACCTGAGCTTTTACCGTTCGACTCTCAAGATACGTGGCCGATATATCTACCAAGTATAATGTGTGGACAGGCTTCCCTTTCTTGATTTTATTCTGATGAGGGCAGCTTCGTGACGTATACAAGCTTCTTAGGCAAGCAATCATCATTGAACATCGTACCCGTCACCTTTGCAACCTGTCAGTGACTTAAATGCGAGGGTTCCTCGTGTTTGGTGCCGCCGCTCGTGGTTGGGTATAAATACCCCTTTTAAATGCCAACATTCGTTTCTTTTCTTTCATTACTCTGCTTCGCCCTTCTTTATCTTTTGCTTCCTCTTCCCCGTTGCTATTTCACCCCTTTGAAATCAATACAGCTAGTTCCTCCTTCCACCAATGGCGAAAATATCAAAATCAGTTCCTTCAAGACAGAACTCCCCTGCTCGGTCCGTCGGCGACGCTGAGAAGGCCCACTCTGAAGAACCCTTATCGGAGCCCCCATTGAAAACCTTCATCCCAACTTCATGTCATACCAACTTTGATTTTAAAGTTGACAAATCT